>CM021527.1:9684034-9704577 GCA_010994315.2 Pisaster ochraceus
TCGGGGGAAATCACAGAGTATGCAGTGCTTAAAACCATTGGTGTAAGGGCAAAAACCAAATAACATTCATGAGAACTGAGATGACTTACAGGGTAGTTGTCCAGGTACCATCCTGCCATAGACACCATTGTCATGTACATAGAGAAACTGCTAGGAAGGAATGCTGTAAAAGAAAACGAGGAATCATTAATGGTCTGACGTGATGATACAATTCAGGGTGTTTCAAACTTCCTAAAAAAGGGAAGTGGATTGTTGTTGACACAACGAGGTAAATAGCCTTCCCCTGACAGACTAGGCAGTCTGGCTGTAGTGCGGCCCAAATCCTTCCAGCCCTCCTCTCCTACGTCACTCACACCAAGCTGTTTTGACTTGGATAAGCTTGGGATGCCTGATCCTGCGATGAGCAATGGTTTTATGGGTCTATCCCTGGCTGAAATCCGTCTAAATCCCACACTAGGGACTTCAAGGGTGAGACAACTAAAAGTTTAGTACAGTTACTTCTCAAAAAGTATCTAGGCCTAGATTTGAGGTGCTGCTCACTGTGGCATTTTGCATTCATCTGCATCTACATCAACTGTCCTCCGTCTAAACGAATAAAATCACATCCCACCACAGTTGGCATGGTGGGAGTTAGTGAGTGGTAGGGTGTACATTGTTATTGAACATATGTTCAGCGATAGCATCTTTAAAAAGATTTAGCTCTTATGACTGAAGAGTGGCATGAAGGGAGACTACCCCAGAAAGGAAATTGTATATGGATCGAAAACCTTGTATGGTAGAATCTACTTTTGGCATCTAGGGCAGTGATATAATGATTTGTGAGACCTTCTATGTGTTCTGGATTGTATGAGTCGATGAAATTTTGTCCAGCATCGATGCCAAATAATCCAAGAGACTTTATAAAGCATGATGAGGCATATCATGGACTTTCTGGTTTCAAGGACTGGCCATCACTGTTTATGGAGCATGACTTTGAAGATCTCACGTATGTGACGAATTCAAGCAAAATGAGTTGTTTGTCGACCCAGGTCATTTTTCCCTTTTTGATACATTTGAAAAGAGCATAATCTATGCTTCAATGCTGTCAAAACCCCATGTTGATATCACCTTGGGTGCAAAACTTGTGAAAGTAGACACACCAAGAGATGCATGAAAAATGAAACCGAGATAAAGAGGTTCAAAGTCGAGTTGTTTACTGAAATTACATCAGCAGATTTGCATTCAATGCTAATTTTAACCCCATTTTTATGTTATTTATCAGGAAGGAAGTTGCCAATATAACATAAAACACATTTGGCATTTAAATTAAAAAAATTTAAAAAATTGAAATCTTCAACCCTGTTGGCCTGTTTTGGCTTGTTTCTGCCTAATAGTATTTCAGACAGACGACTCATCTAGCTTGATCACATCACATTATATTCTACGCTTACAGGACCATTGCCAGAATTCTGTGTACATGTTTGAAGCAAACAGTGCTTGGTTATATTTATTTCTTAAAAAATCTGTTTGTGAAGCCAAGGATTCTCAGAAAAGCATTGAAAAGCAAACTAAAATCACTACAGCCTAGAACCCCATGGAGAGAAGACAAAGAAGGAAGAGTCAGTGTTAGGTGTGGGAGGAAAACCTCAGGCAATTAAACCAGCCAAAACCCATGCACTCGGGTGGAGACTGAAACCCCAATCCACCTAGTGCCCCCAGTGGGATTCGAACTGGGGTCCTACAGGTGAATAAGCTCATACAACATTTTTTTTTTTTTTAAATGATAAGTGTTTATGTTGTTTGGGCCTTACTCTCTCTATAAAGCAGAGTAAAATTTGTCAAAGTGAGATAAGAGGTCTGTTCTTTGACTCACCTGCACTGGATATAAACATGCCTGTACTGAACAAAGAGAAACATAATGTCAAACGTCCAACGCTTGCCCCAAAATTCTTGCAGACTCCCCTGGGTATTAAGAAAAAACAAAACAAAAAAAGTTCCTGGTAAGCTAGCATTTAACACTAACCATGCACTGTCATCCGTAGTACCCCAACCGCTGCCCTGTTGGTCATGGGCTACATACATCAATGTTACACATGACAAGGTAACAAGAGCTACAAAAGATGAGGGATCCTGATGCCCCTGTGCGTTAGGCAAAACATCCTTTGTTCCACCTGGTACATCTTGATGAACTCACAATGGTGTGCATTTTTTGTTTTTAAGTAGGATTTGAAAGTTTGCATGGAGGGCATACAATCAAGTGAGGTTTGCAGCAACACCATGTGTTGACATATAACTCTCTCTGTCTCTGTCTCTCTCTCTCTGAGCTGTAGTGGTTCCGTGAATAACAGGTGGTTAGCAACTCGACGTTTCAATCAGTGTGCTTTGATCATCTTCAGGAGTTAGTGTTCTCCTGAAGAAGATCAAAGAAAACTGATGGAAACGTTGAGTTGTTAAGAACTGGTTCATCTCAGAACCACCACAGCTCATAGGGAGAGTTAATTTCATGGTGTCTCTGCAAAGCTCGCTTGATTTTTTTTGTCTCTCTCCACCTTTAGAGAGGGCGATGGGTAGTGCATGATTGTACTCTTGCCATTAAAAAAGTGAATCACAAATCTTGTTGAAGTTAAAAGTTATTCTTCTTGAACAAGTATATACTTATATTAATAGTAATAATAATAATTAGTTTCTATATAGTGCTTTACCAGGATCTCAAGCACTTACTATAATTGTTTGGACAACTTTTTGAAGTTTTTGAAATTTGAATTAGTCCTGACAATAAAGTGTTTTTACGGGTAAAAGAAGCTGACGACTTTCTTACGAGTGTATTAAAACTCATTCTCACCTATAGAAATACAGCTCACATAAGGCACAGCACAAACCCAGCAGACATCGAGTGAAATAAAATACAAGAATCTGAAATCAAATTGAGAGTTTCCGTTAATAAACCAAGGTGCCTGTACACTGTATAATGTGCCAAGCAACAACTCACAATTACCAACTTAAAAAAACCCCCACTGAACCGAGGGGTTTTGGAAAAAACTGTTTGAAAAAGGTGTATGTAAGCTAGGTTTAAAATGTATGGGTTGCTGAGCCAGCCAAACATTCATTGTGCATTACTATCGTCTTTCAAAGTTTGTAATACCTCTCAAAACTTTCGAAAGTTTAATGAGAGGTGTGCTTGTTCACCCCCACCACACTGTGTATTCTAAACAGTTTAAAACACTAGATTGAAAGGTGAACAAATTGTTGAATCTTGTTTCACCGTGACGCATTTCAAAAGTGGTCAAACTTTAGAAAAGATAAAGACACCGGTACAAACCTTATTAGCTGCAAGTAGTTGAGCATGCAGTCTGCCAGGCAATGCGTGTAAGAGTAGATACGCATAAGAACGAATCGCATAGGCTGGTGAATACTCCCATGTCTGAAATCCTTGTCCATAAATTATATAATGAGTCTGCAAGAAACAAAGAAATTTGATTGATTGACATTATGTTTCATCACTTTCCTTGCATCATACCTTTAAAATGTAATGTTTAACACCCAGTAGACAGTGACATAAATCGTAAAGTAGGCTAATAAAAATGTATAAGCAATTTTGATAACTAATTAATAATTATTACACAATGTGCAATAAGCAGTAGAACACAGATTTAGGTGAAGTCATGGCTTTCAAACTTAAATATAATCTGCATTTCTACTGTTGCCCTAGATACATTTTATGACTGATTTTTTTAATTAATTGATTGGTTGGTTGTGTGTACCCAAGTTGGGACAGGCCCATCTAATGTTTGGTGCTTGGAGAGTTTCTAAAGATGGGTTGGGATGTATCACAAGGCCTGGAATTACACGAAGGCCAGATACCATGGCCTCCGTTGCTCTAGTCTTGGCCCTGGTGCATTGTCAATACTATAGGCTTTCACATTTTCCAATGGAAGTGCCATTTGCAAGATACAAATGGCCTTGCCCTCTTAAGGATGAAATTCTAGGTCTGTAACACTGACTTACAGGTTCCCAATAGTTGAACGTCTCATCACAGTCGGATATGTTGCTGAGTAGAGCTGCACAGAAACGAGCAGATATAAGAATCTTGAGGGCTGTGGAGGCCTGTGGTGTCCAGCAGTACAGACTTTCAGGTGATACCTTGGCTATACTGAATAATCAAAAGCAAAGTTTACATGGTGAAGGCTAGAGAATGTACTTATTCCTCCAAGATAATCCACTCAACAACCAGATTTTTCAACTATAAAAAACTAATAATTCCTAATTGGTCATTTGTTATTTGACCTACACTACAGAGTACAGGCAGAATCATAATCATAAATGCTCCAAAATCAGACACATTTCCAGACTAGATTTTTTGAGGATTTCCTTCAGTTCAATTGTTTAATTAAGATCCTGTGAAAATGATCCAACCAAACATACAGTGAGTAACAAACAATTTAATTATACAGGTATTTTTATCAGAATTTTTGTTTACAAAATTAAGTCATTTTTTGTCAGTCTTGAGTCAGTCGGGTATGCCTTTTATTTTTTTTAACTTAAAAGTTTCAGACAAAAATGTTGATCCAATGGATGAGAAATTTTTCGGCACCCAGGACTGACAAAATGCAAAATTTAATGGGCAGTAAACCAGTCATCAAACTAGATCATAGATAGATGTAATGCCACTGCCTGGGTAGCTACCTGGTAAGCATGTATTGTAACTGTTCCGTCCCAACTTGACAATTGTCCCAACTATAGCTGGGACTGGTCCCAACTTGAGTGTTAAAGTTGGGACGTCCCATTTATAGTTGGGATCGCAGTAAACACAAAGCACCCCCATGAATCGACTAAAAACGTATAACACTGTAATAATAGTAAGTATCATAGTATGAAATTTTAAGACCACTTTCCCTTGGAATATTTGAGACTAATTAGAATTTTGGTTTTCCAAGAGAAGGGAAACAAAAAATAAATGCGAAGGCCTTCTTTGAGAATGAAAGCGTCACCCGGCATGAGCATGAGGCCGCTGTCAGAACCATCTATGAGCGATATATTACTATCAATCATTCCAAACATCGTCCTGGGCACCGGCTTGCGACAGGCTCTAACTAGCTCCATCATCAGTTATGACATGAGTTTGTACTTTGTACAGAGCCGAGACCCAGGTTGGAAACAAAGAATCTTGTCAATTAGGGCTAACGGCAACGCCGATCGCATCAGCTTGTGCATCTGCAGTAGTCCTACCTCCATGGTCACACACACAGTAATCCACGCATGATCGATCACGTTGTCCTATGGGCGATCCCAACCATAGTTGGGACGTCCCAACTTTAACACTCAAGTTGGGACCAGTCCCAACTATAGTTGGGACAATTGTCAAGTTGGGACGGAACATAACCAAGCATGCCAAGTAAACATGGTAAAGTCAGCTTCTACAGTACAATACAATACAATTACAAGCATGACAAGAAATTACTTCTGGTCTGCTAAAACAACACATAAGTTAGTAGCTTTGAAATAAACTTGAATATTATGAAAACAACAATAGTAAAATCCTCAACTATAAATAGGGCTCACCCTTTGTTGGTTTTTAATTAATACAATTATTACTTATTTTAATATCGTGATTCATAGTCATGAAACAAAAATTGGCAAGTTATGTCCGGGAAGTAGGCAAAATTATTGCCTGTAAACTTACTTTTCCCACGTGTTTGTTACTGTTACTTCCCTTTTCGATCCACTGGACTTCCCTCTACTCCTAGAGTTACTTGGCTTCATGTTTCCATGTGTTTAAGATGCTTAACTTTCGATCAAAGGGCGCTCGGAAATCATCAAGGGATTGATGAGTTTCCTTGTTCTTGAAAGTTCATGAGCCTGAGAACAGAATTTATAACTTGCCACTTGAGGGCGCTCGCTGTAAAAATTAACCTTTGATGTTGTCATTTGCCATCGTATCCTAATGGGTAATTTAGAGACCGGTTAATTTGGTTTCACTAACAAAATTATCCAAAATTGTATAAGCTATTCGGTTAATGTTATTCAAAGTTTATACCAAAATAAAACAGCGACTTGTACAAATGGTAAACCACCGGACTGAACCTAGCCGCGTATTGGGCCAGAATTCCCAGATCTGCGTATTCAAGGGCCGCCCAGCCGCGTATTTAGGAACCCATTACTTAGAACCCATGCAGCAAAAGGCGGTGAAATTTCTGTCTCCCTTCTTTTTTAATTTTAACGAATTTTTTAATAATCTTCCTTTATCAGTATAATTTTTTCAAAATTATTCACTAACATATCAATTGCCAGACTTGTAGACCGAATTAGCTCATTTAGCTGCATAATTATTGAGTAATTAGCCGCCACAATTAAGACCTCACCACCAAGACCATATTACGCAACTGCCAACAAACTTGCACTCACCCCAAAGTAAATGTACCATAAAAGATGGAATTTTGTTCAATAATCCGATAGACCATACCACTGGGCACACTTGTTTTGGAGGTGGCTAAATCGGATCACTAATTAATACCTAATTAGCCGCTACAATACACGCCATTTTCGACCATACGTAAATGTATGGCACTTGTCACAAATACTTACTATTTTGACTGCACTCGCCCCAAAGTAACTGCCCTTCATGTTGCATAAAAGATGGAATTTTACTCCATAATCCGATAGACCATACCAGTGGGCACACTTGATTTTGGAGATGGCTGATTCGGATCACTAATTAATACCTAATTAGCCGCTACACTGTACGCGCCATTTTCGAACATACGTTGCAGTATGGCGCATTTACACTTCTAACTTACTATTATGACGGCATTCGCCGTAAAGTAAATGTACCCTTCATGTTGCAAAAAAGATAACATTTTATTACAAAATAAGACAAACCATACCACTGGGCATACTTAATTTTGGAAATGGCAAAGTCGGATCACTAATTAATAGCTAATTTACTTTGTAATTAGCCGCTACAAGCCATTTTCGAACATACGTTAAAGTATGGCACATGTACACTAACTTATGACTGCACTCGTCGTAGAGTAAAATGTACCCTTCATAATGCAAAAAAGATAACACTTTATTCCATAATCTGAGGGACCATATCACCGGGCCCGTTTGCAGCCGGGCCCCCTAGTGTTTGTTACGTTACAAACACATGTCTAGTTAATTTTATGCATTGTAGTGGCTAATTAGGTATTAATTAGTGAGCCGAATTAGCAACCTCCAAAATTAAGTGTGCCAAGTGGTATGGTCTATCCGAATATGGAATAAAATGTCATCTGCTATGCATTATGAATTAAAAGGGTACATTTCTTTTACGGCAAATGCAGTCAAAATAGTAAGAATATTGTGTTCAAGTGACATATCGCTAACGTATGATTGAAAATGGCGTGTATCGTAGTGGCCAATTATGTATTAATTAGTTAGCCGAATTAGCCACCTCCAAAATTAAGTGTGCCCAGTGGTATGGTCTATCGGATTATGGAACAAAATGTCATCATTTATGCAACATGAAGGGTACATTTACTTTGGGGTGAGTGCAAGTTTGTCAGCAGTTGCGTATTACGGTCTGGATGGTGAGGTTTTTATTTTTTGGGGCGGCTAATTATGCAACCAAATAAGCTAACTCTACCTTTGAGTATGGTCAATGCTATGTAAGTTGAGAAGTTTGAAAAAAATATACTGATAAAGTAAGATTATTAAAAAATTCGTTCAAATAATAAACGAGGGAGACAGAAATTTTACCACCTTTTACTGCATGAATTCTATTTTTCCTGAATATGCGGATGGGAAATCTGGCCCAATATGCGGCTAGTTATCAGTCTGGTTTAAAACCACAAATCACAACACCAACTATGTGGTCAGCACCCAGTCTCCACTAGTTGAAAAACAAGTTATTAAACGAAAGGGCACCATGCTAATTTGACACAACTACACAAAATGGATGATGTGGAGGTCCCTCCCTTGCGATCGTTGAATGATTTTCTCTTGGAATCGGCCCGGTTCTCTACCCCTGCCTTTAATAATTTAACAAGATGGACCAACCGTGTGATAGACAACCTCTTGTACTATCAATGCAACTATATATTGACTGCTGTGCTGGCATTTCTCATTGTTGGGTGAGTACAACTCCACACAATTGAGTTGAGTCAGTGAAATGTTGTTAATGTTACGTCTGTCAAACTCAAATTTACGATTGACCCAGGCAGTAGCGCAGCAGCGACGAGGGGCTGGGGACCGGGGGAGAAGGGGCGACACCCAGTGTTTTATGTCATGTATTTTGCCTTCACCACTCAGTCCCTATCATTTTAAAGTCCCTTTTATTGAGTACAGTGACAACCAAGTTGGTTGATAGACTGTATTTCTTGTAAACCATCAATCATGTTCATCAGACCATGATCCCATGGACATGGATGGTAATTTTGTCTAATTAAATTTTAAAAGACCAATTACTGAGTAATTGGTCTTTTAAAATTAAATGTTGTTGTCTGCAAACCCTTTTAGTTTTACCCTTTAAAAACATTTCCTAAAATGTTTGTTGCATTGTATCCGTATCATTGCTAGCCTATGGTGAATGACAATACAGGAGTATCAAATAATTAATAACACTGACATGAGTGATGGGTTAGGACCCCTTCTAATTTAATTTGACTTAGTAATGGCTTTACTAAAACAAAATGAGATGAGGTGGTACTCATCACTCCAAGGCTTGAATTTTATACTGGACCGCAGGCCAGAGGCCAGTGATTTTAGCGTTGGGCCAGTAAACTTACGACCGTACAAGTCAGGTGGTCTTGTGTTAAAAAAAAAATAATAACACCATACTGTATTATTAATTCAAATTGATAAATACAAATACCTTTCAATTCCGTTGAGTATTTAAGTATATTACCCATAAGAAAAATTAGATAAAACTTCTTTTAGTCTTTGTTCCGAAACAGCTCAAATGTGAAACTGTGTAGATAGTGTTCTTCTCATTTTGATTCTGGTCTTGTAACAAATTTTCTGGTCCAGTAAAATTTTTGAGCTACAAGTCCTGCAGTCTTGTGGGTTTTCCCCCCAAATTCGAGCCCTGCACTCATATTCTTATTTTATAGAGAAAGGTCCATTCTCTATGCTTAGACCCATATTAAATAGAGGCCTACAAACTGTACAGCTTATAAATTATAAAAGGATTTTAAAGTATAAAAGTTTAATGTTTTACCCCCAAAAAATCAAAAAAATAATGTAACAAAATGTGTGTATATGTTGTTTAGGACATAGATATATTCGCAGACTGTAGTAGTAGGTTATTTGTATTGTAGGTAGATAATGAGCAGTACACTGTTAAAAAACCCAACCTCAAAACAAAACAAAACATTGTATTGTGGCGTTACTGATTTTATTGAAAACAAATTAAGCAGTCAGATGTTAAACATCTGTTGATAATTGGTACTGGTATGACTTATATAACCGATGAACTTTCAGATTGAAAGTTATGTGTATTAACTAGAATCTGTTTGTTTAATTACCTGAAAGTAGCTTATATTGATTTGTCCTGACGATTAGCAGTCTTATACATTTTTTCTTTAATCATTAGGACGATGAATCCCAGGGCGATGCTAGTTGGCATCTTGACCATGATAGTCATCTTTGCCATCTTCATCTACACCACAAATAATCGCTCTGAGATGCAACGATTCAAGAGGAGTCATCCTTTCATCTGTTTCCTGCTCATCTTGCTCTTCTGCTTTCTCTTATTGAAAGTATTTGGTGGTTTGTTGGTGTTCATATGGGGTGTTACGCTTCCAATGGCAAGTGAGTAAAATACGTAGTGTCTGAAGCCGTTCAGGGCTCGGAAATTAACACTGGTCCGCATGCCTGAGGCCAGTGATTTTAGCGTTGGGCCGGTAAACTCACGAATCAAGCATCCAGACAGATCGTAAGCATCGACCAGACAAGTCCGGTGTTCTTGTGTTTTTTCGGACTTTGGGTCTGGACAATCATTTTTTTATTCTGTTGAGTATGGAAGAAAAGTTACCCATAAATAAAACGAGATAAATCTTCTTGGAGTGCTTTTTCAAATAAAAACAGTTTACATGTTAAACTGTGTAGAAAATGTTTCTCATTTTGGTTCTGGTCTTGTGGTGTACACAAAAGAAAAACTCAATTGTTTATACGTATGTCTGTACCACTTCCTAAAAACTGTCTGAATTAAAAATAAATAAGTAAATAGGTTACCAAAATGCCTCCTAATAAAAAGAAAACCACTTAAGTTTCTCTTTTTTTTCATTTTTTTGCAACATTGTGGTACTAAATACACATTAGCAGTTGTTTTTTGTTTTTCATTGCTCTGATATACAACAAACATGCTCACAAACACCAATGCTTTGTCACTCTTGAATTAGAAGTCAGCACCTCACCTCAACTCATACATAAAGTGTAATTATACATTTGTTTTTACGTTTTCATTTTTGTGCAGTTATCTTTATCCATGCCTCCATGAGAATGCGCAACGTTAAGAACAAAATGAGCAAGAAGCTTGAATCACTGGGACTCAAGAGAACGCCCATGGGGATCCTCCTCTTTCAGCTGGGACTAGAGGAGCAGGCACGGTCTTGAAGAAAGAATATCAGACAAGGAAAAAAAAACAAACAGAAAAACAGGCTGCTCTGTACTAATGCTTCCTGTGCAAGATCTAGTTAACGGAATTATGCACTCCAGAACAGCTCATAATTATATATTCAAATAACTTTTGCTTGCCACATGAACAGTCAATCCAAATGGAATGAAGTATACTGATTCCTGAAATACTCAAAGGGGTCTAGAGTTTTCAACATTTTCAAGGTAGTCCATTGAGTACCTCTTTGCAATTAGTGTGTAGGCCTATGTAATTCCTACTCTTAACTGAAGTAGACGTTTTTGATATAAATTCCCTTAAAGGTAGGGTTATAGATTGGTAAATACTCAAAAAAGTTATGGCCATTAAAACTCACTTGGCGAAAAGCACTGCAGCTGTTGATAGGACAAAGTATTTTGAGAAATGGTTCAGATAATTTTTCACCCAAAGTAATTTGAATCTGAGAAACGACTTCGTGCAAGAATCGATTCTCAGATTTTGGAGGGATGGCGTCCATTCACAAATGCTGCGGCCAGAGATGTGGTTGGTACCCACTGTTGCCTTGCTACATCTGGACAGATTTGACACACCTTTTGCCGCTTTCTTATATCAAGTAGACACTGTACATGTATTCACAATCGTTCACATGTGACTTTTGTCGTATCATTCTTTATAATTCTGCCTATAAATCAGCTTTTTGTCAACAGAAACCAATGTATGATCCTACTTTCAATTCGCCTTTGCATATGTTTAAAATTGTCTTTTAAAATGTAACCTTTCACACTCTCAGTACTCTATGTTCTAGTTTAATATGTTAACCGTTAACACGGATAAATAGACCTCATGCGTTGACGTCATCCAGCCGCCATCTTAGAGGTAAAATGGTGTCGAAACAATGGAAGCACACAGATTTGTACGCACGGCGCAAAGGATTGGCCAATGAACAACCTCCTTTTGACCTCTAGGCGAGGGCGCCCTTCTGAAATGACGTCATGTGCATAAGGTCTATAGGAAACAATAAATAAGCACTCGCCTTTCAAACTTGTTCAGATTAATGGCAGCCAAGTGTCTCTTAGGGAAACATTTGTTTTATTTAAAAGTAAACAGTAAGTTGTATGTTAAAGGTTTTGTTTAGGTGTTCATGTACATTGTACGTGTAAATAGTGGTTAGGACTTGTCTTGTGTTCAGTAGGCTTACCGTGATGAAGTTCTATGTTCTTGCCTTTATACTCATTTGATACAAAGATATACAAAGTATTTTGTCTGTATACACGTAGTGCATGCATATTGAAGAAAATAATTAAAATGCTTGTTTAACATCTACATCTTCATCTACATCTTCATCTTCATCTTCATCATGCATGCCATGGCTCAAGCTCTGACGTTTCTGATCAGCAGAGTGTGGGTTTGAGTCCCGGTCATGGCACAGTCCTTGAGCAAGATACTTTACCATAATTGCTTTGTCATTTGGATGACACAAGCCGTAGTTTTAATGTACATGTACATGTACATGTACTAGGATTGGTAGTGCACATAACAGAGCCCAGAACATTGAAGAGTAGGGGTTAACCCTGGTGTTTCTTGTTCACATAGCAAGCACCCTTGTTTACAGGTTTACAGTGATTAAGTTCACTTATGAGGCATCCTTGGTTTCATTTCATGTAAACATGATATAGATTATCTTGCCCAATTAGTTTTCCAATCAGGAACTCTAAGTGGCAATAATTTCATCAGTATAAATATAATTCCTGTGTTTTTTGTTTTAACTTGTCTTTATTCGGGTCCTTCAGTTTTCTTTTGTCTTTCAGACTTGTTAAGGTATAGCTGAAATAACGTAGACTTTTGTGTTTTTAAAGTCGGAGCAACATTCACAGATCATCCCATTGGGGTCATACGCCCTTTTAGAATCCACAGCTTAGGGACCGTTCATTATTTCGACAACGTGTGCTTTTGGTATGGGGCTTCAAACTGGGGACTGCGCCTTGGGCCAAAGCCAAGCCTAACCCGAAGCCACGGTTCCAAATGGCCCACATGTACTATGAGAAAGCACCAATTATATACAGGGCTATCAAGCTACACATTAAAATGACATTATATTCATTCGCAATTTATTCAAAATTCAGATAGAAACTGCAACATTCCACATGTTTTCTGAGTTTTGTGGCTTCACCCTAACCTTCCCGAATCCTATTTACATGAAATTGACTGTAGGCCCAAATTACAATTGTTTATCACTGGGCAGACATACCAATCTTATCAAAGCCTTAGATAGGGAATACAGGTTAACACTGTGTCTAATTTTAGTGCTTGGAATGTGAAGGTTTATCACCTAATCATTGAGCAGCAATGTTGTTTTCTTCCACCCACACTGAGGCTGCAAGGGTAAACAAGTTTGGTGCCGTACAAAGAGCAAACAAATAAATAAACGAACCACACAGATGAGAGAGGGATACCATTGACACACGTTATCGGGGTGGCCAATTGCATGACACTGGTTGTATACTGTTGAGCAACTTTCTGTAAAAATCGTTCGCTTTGGTTAGCTTTTTTCAATGGCTTTAAATTTCTGCAAGTTTCAGAAATGCATTATTGCATTTTAAAATGTATTAGCACTTGTTTGCAAACAAGTTAGGTCAGCTATGAGGTTACTGCAAACAGAACATTTAGAAAAGTTTACATCATATAAATAATAGTGCATTTTGTAGAGTTGTTTGCTTTTTTGTTATTTTTTAAAATTGTTTATTAAACGATTTACAAATTGTGGCATCAACCGAATTGCAATACAATTTTTTTTCTTTTTTTCAAGAAATACAATGGAAAGCAGCAAACTTGTAAAATAAAAAGGCACAAGGAAATTTGTTTAAGAGACCACCATAGAGAAAGCGCCGAACAATTTAGTACAATTTGAATTGAACAAGAAGTTGTATCAGAAGAGCACTATAAACAATTGAAGAAAACTAGGACATAGTATTACCCAGCAAAGGAAACCAGAAGAGTAACTATTTAAACTTCAAAACCTGTTACAAAACTACTAAAGCTATTGGAATTCCTGAGATACCAGAACCAAGCCAACAAAAGTATTTAAATTGAACACAGGAAAGTAGCAGTTCAGCTTTTACCAATTAAAAAGTTAAAAAGACCAATTATAAACTTTATGATTTAAAAAAATAAAATAAACAGCAACAACCATGTTAAAGTAGACCTTGGCATTCAGCCTGTTTATCACTTATTCATGTCTGACGTCATACAAATTCGTATATACCATGTTAAATATTATTTTTATGTATAATAGATTTTGTGTATAGGCACATGCAGTAGTACTCTGCCATACACTGAGCTCTAAAAAAACAACATGTACTTATACAAGAAAAAAATAATGGTTAAACTAAGTTTAACGTTCTATTGAGACATTGTTACTGGGTGTTCTTGTACATGTGTTACTCTGACTATCTTGCAGTTTAAAATCAAAGGATAAAACAAAAATGATAAAATAAACAATGTTTTCCCCCCGTTTTTTTTCTCTTTAAATTCGTCATTTGTATATGTACAAATTAACTTTTAATTCAAGGCCCTTCATTACTCAATGTATCTAAACAAAAATTATTATTATTTAAAAAAGATTAACTCTAACACAAGCCAACACCCTCTAGTATACTTCTCAACATGCAAAATACCGGACTTTTTTTTAGAAACTCATTGGATGGGAACTTGTGTCACAGCTGTCTGATCACTAAGGGGCAAGAGCATGTCTCCTGTCTTCTATCCTCTGTCTTTCGACTTAAAACTCTTATGTTCTTGCATGAAGAAAGAAGCACATTCAGAACCTGACTAACCAACAAACAGATTGTGTCAAACAATTATGACAAAACACAGTTCTTTTATAACGCGTTACAGCGCTTTACAACAAAGGGAATTCAACAAGCATAACAGTCAATTAAATCAACTTTCAAGGGGTGATTTAAATACAGTTTCAGTTCTAGCAGTTTTGATTTGATGGGGAAGAGAGTTATAAAGAGAAGGTGATGACGTCTGTAGGTCAATAGTGCGAGTAACCGGTGTACTGAGCACTCAACGGCAGTCAATGTAGTCTAAATCATTCGACCATTGCCACAAGATATTACGAGCTTATTATAATGGTTTTTAGTATTTTTAGATTCTAAAATAAGTTAGAGGAAAAAAAAATCTTTTGCAATAAAAACAACGGACATAAATTGTTGCGTGAGATCCGGAGATTTGTGCCTGTACTGAGTAAACAACATTTAAAATTTGCTTAGCGAAAATATTATAAATACTTGCTTCTTTCAATGTACTTGGTTTAACTGATTGTGCAAGATTGGTGGACTGTTATTGCCGTTCAAGTGCCACGAAACTCTCTCACATCATTCATGATAACCAGTTGTTTGTTGTGTACCGCAATATGTGTGACTTTCAAAACATCAGTTGATTGCTTTTGTCAAGACTTCATAAATCTCGTCAGATGCATGTTTGAAACATTCCTCAAAGTCTGACAGACTTAGGGATGCCTTGTAGCTTGTACCGCCCCATTGCACGCCGTCTTTCCTCATGGTGTATATGATCCCTAGTCCAAGAGGTGACGCAGGAGCCATTGTTGAACAAATAACCGCAGACATCCCTATGGTGCTCGTAAACAGCGTGTTTGTGTTTATGTTTGCGTAAGCAGAGTCCTGGAACAATCTAGGGATGGACTTTCCTGACTTCATTGCTAATACTCGCAGTGCAAAAAGATGACGATCCCAACCTTGACCTGTCAGAATAGGATGCACAGAACTATTTTTTCAAGATCTCAAGATCTTCATGAAAAACAAAAATAATAACAGCGATGCTGTTGATACCCCTCAGCCCGTGTACATTGTAGCTAACCCAAAATATCACCAAACCATGTTCATATAACCGAGATACCAGCCAAATACGTGTAAAGCTCACCACCTTGACCGTTGACCTTTTTAAGCCCTGAAACAATCCCTACTTTCCTTTCTCCAAGGGCAGCCCCCACCCAACTTGAAATTGGAGAAACAGTCCGGCACTAACTGGAGTTACGGTCCACAAACCATTTAGATGTTACTCACCTCTGTGACCCAGACCTTTGACCATATTCAACCAAAACAAATGCAACTTTCCTTTGTCTAAGAGAAACCCCACCCAAGTTAGTCCAAATGTCACTTCTAACTCAAGGTCCGGAAACAAAATGACTCAACACCACGACCTTCACCTTTGACCTTGTTTCACCCCCAAAACAATTCTAACTTTCGTTTCTCTAAGACCAACCCCACTGGCAATTTAAAGGTCCAAATGTCACTAGTATAACTCAAGTTACGGTCAGGAAACCATTAGGCTTTTACTCACAACCGTGACCTAGACCCTGACCTTTTCGCCCCCAAAACAATCGCAACCCCCACCCAAGTTTAATACAAGTCCAAATGTCACTTGGAACTTAAGTTACCGTCTGGAAACCATTAAGCTATAACTCACCACTGTGACCCAGACCTTTGACCTTATTCACCCCCAAAACAATTCCAACTTTCTTTTCTCTAAGACCAACCCCTACCCTGTTTACAAGTCCGAATGTCACTTGTACTCAAGTTACGGTCCGGAAGCCATTTAGCTATCCAACCGTGACCTAGACTGTTGACCTTTACACCACCAACACAGTCCCATCTTTCCGTTCTCTAAGAGCAAACTCCAACCCAAGTTCCAAGTCCAAATGACACTTGTAACTCCAGTAACGGTTCGGAAACCCCAGACGGGTGGATAAACATCCGGACGCCCAAACAGACGGATAAATATCCGGACGCCCAGACAGACGGATAAAATGTCCGGACGCCCAGACAGACGGATAAATATCCGGACGCCCAGACGGACGGACGCCGTGGGCAATGACAACAGCCCTTTCAGCATAATTATGGGGAGGAGGGGTGAAAAAAAAGAAGTTTTCACTGGAACTTTTCGTAAAGGGTTTTCTTCAAAGCAGTCTGAACTCCATGTATTGAATGGTAATGGTGATTTTCCACCACAATGTGCCCTTCAAAGTGTCATACCCTTGCCAATTGATTAAGCTCCTTTGCGTCTAATTTCAGCATCATCAAAATGATGCAAAGCTATAATTGAGAATACAGACATCAAACAAAGTTGGGTTAAATACATACCAGCCTTCGACTGTGATGTCAGCTGTCTATGTTTATCAGAGCATGCATGAAGTAGACTGACTTTCTCTGCTAGACTGACTGAAGTGCTTCCATTGAATGCCTCAGTGCATCTCTTTGTCTCTGATGTGGCAGATCGGATTGTTTCTGTACGGCCTTGTTTGTAGAGGGCTGTACTGCAGGGCTCATTAGTTGCTGGAATGTGGCCAGCTACTCGATGATAAGCAATCTGTGTGTCCAAAAGAGTTTGGATTAATCTGCAATATTCCTTCTAAAAAGGCACAACACCATATCTTGTCTGGAATGGACATTGTGAATTCCTGGGCAAAACTGTAAGAACACCGAGTGGCCTACAAGAAGTTGGCGCAGACTCTCCTCAAGAACATTTTACATGCCAGTAACGCACACTGTTCCACAAAACAGCAATAACCCAGTGTCCTCAAAGAAAGCACTGGCTGTTCCCAGTTGGAACAAAGTTCATGCCTGCACAGCGGAACAGTCAGTGCTCCCGTTAAATTATGACGCCAAAATGTCACTGCCTTGTTTCAGGTTCGAACAATGTGCATTCACGACAAGAAGAAAGTGTTCCTCAATCACACCTGTTTATGAGACAATCCCTTACCACATCATCTCAACATTTTACTTTAACATCCATTTTAAATAGACAGAACTAGAGAATTGATGACGACTCACCTGCATGGCCAGTTGTGCTACAGCGTCTGGGCTGAGTCTACACTCTTTCAGGAAGGTAGAGCCATATTTCTTGTAGTCCATACACTGCAGATTCAGCTGATCGGTTCTACGTATGTGATCAACCTGGGCCTTCTCGATGCCTTGGCGAATAACGGTATCAAAGTCAAATTCAAGCTTGGGAGAAAGTAAAAAGTGCTAGTCGGTCAGATAGACATTTAGTATGTTACTGGTGACTTTCTGGCCAGAAGCTCACTTGCATTTACAATGGTACAGTCTTATGGTATCTTCCTGAGAGACGGCGAATTCCCTTGTAATGCCCTTAATTTATTGCAAGGCAAGAAAAGTAAGCAAAGAATTGAATATAGAATAATGGAGCTAAACAAATGAATGTAGTAATCAAATGAATTTGAAGAATTTAAAACCGGATGGTTACAATGTGACCATTTTCATTATTTGTATAAAATATGAGTCGTCATTTCAATCGTATGAGTAGTTTTGTGAAACATCCCTTGAATGTTAGTATGATTTGAAAAAGGACTTTTCTCACTCTATTGGTGTGGAATCACCTCAAGTGTTTCTAACAGTTTTGGGAGTATTTTGCTGGTACTTTAGGAACATTTGTTTTATTATTTAAAAGGAATCATCAAATTTTCAAATAAATGGGTGGATCTGGGAGAAGACATGGGAAAATCACACTCTGCATTGCGGCTATTACGCAATGAGAAATACCCATTGCAAATCACCTTAAATCATTAAATTGACAAAGATCACAGTCATGTTCAAAGAACAAAAGGACAACAGGGATCACCTTCCTGACTGTCTTTGGGTGGTCTGCATTGCTGATGGTGTCCCCCGGTGACACAGCAGGTCGGTCAATCGAATCTTGAAGTACCTCGACTACAAATCGCTTCATTGTCATTCCATCTATCCAAGAATGCTCCATGTTCAAAAGTAAGCGTCCAGCTTTTGTTACGATGAGCTGGAACATTTTATCAAACCACCTGATAATCCAAGAAAAAGAGACAATGTTTTAAACCTTGTCCATAGACTCTTATCGCGGCGAATCAATCATATTTTTCTTTAGTTCGAAATAATGTTACAAACGGTTGGATATGGAAATAGACGGGTTCCTATTTAAAACAATGGGAATCGGTTGCTGTTGTACATGTTGTATGCAGGGTATTAACGCAATGGGGAGGATTGAGCCACTCCTCATCCATGTAGTTCCACATGATCATCGTCTCAATATCCTCTTCTTATTCAAACTCCTACTGCTTGGCTTCACGTGCCGATCCCCCGTTTGGAACTGTGGGCATGGGGTGCGAAGGTGGGTATCTGGTAGCCTTGTCCAAGGCTCCTTACGCAAGCACCCCGCTTTGAATTCACCAGGTAGCATAACAATACTGGCACAGTACTGCAGTACTTGGTATACAGTACAGTTGTAAACCGTGGGTTCGAAGCATGGTTTTTTTAACCTCGTACTAAAAACGAAGCCGAAACCGAGCCTTGTTTCCACTGTAAACGGCAGCTTACGTTTTTCTTTATCATTGCGTAGGGATTCCAGCGCTAATTACGTATGCTGGAATCGGATATTGAATATTAATTTCCTGTACTGGGCGGATAATCGTCCGATCATAAACTCTTGTTATGACGTAATGATTATGTAGTATTCACCTTGCCACTATACATTAACCAATGAGCATACACCTTCGGGAAAATTGGCATAAAGTAACTCCGCCCGCAATCTGACCTTTTTACAGTGGGAACAAGGCTCTGTTTCGGCTTCGTTTTTTGGTACGAGGTTGAAAAACCATGCTTCGACCCCACGGTATACTGTATATCAAGTACTGCAGTACGTGCCAGTATAGTTACCTGGTGAACTCAAAGCGGGTGCTTGCCTAAAGCATGGAAGGTGGTTCACCTTGGAGACAGAAACTCTGATTTCAAACTCGGGTTTGTGGGGCTGGCAGCCTCGGTTGGCAGCCTACCTAGGCTAAGGAAAGCTTATACTTCAAATCCACTACTGTGTCAAATGGTCGCAGGAGCTTCCTAGATAGCATGTTCGAATACGATCCAACGTAGCGACAACAAAACTACTGGACTCGTACATTCTTGACCAAGGGGTGTTACTAACAGCCGATGTTTGAATCGAGAAATGTGCATTGTATTTCATTTTTCTTCTAATCATTGTTAGCTAACACACTTTAAAAACAACAACAACAAACAAACAAACATTATGTAATTTTTATTCAAAGCGTTTTTTTCCTTCATACTAATAAATAACAAACAAAACAATCAGCACACTTCCCTTACATATCTATTGACTTACCCAGTCACTGTCTGTGCTGGATTGGAGACCCTCATGACCCTCACGACTGAGGGTTATGAACCTCTTCTAAAAACGGGGTCACCCCTTTCACACGAGAACTGAAAACTTACGACCATCGTTTTGGGCGCCAGTTCTCTGTCCCAAAGGTTGCATGTGATATCATGACGAACATTCACACGATCACACACATCGCGTTCCCGACGTCCCTCGTTTATGTGAGATCGCACTGTTGTTTATTTATCAGTTCGCTGGTGCCCTGTCACTGTCCCGTTTAGTGTTATGTATGTTGCGTTGGTTACCACCGATCGCTTTCTCGGCGCGCCATTTGTGCTTTTTTTTATGCGACTTCTCAGCTTCCTGACTCCAAAGATGAATGTATCAGAGAGCATTTTGTCGGAAATGGCAAGTGGAAAAGCTAAATTCAAGGCTTTCTTGATCGGACGCTTCTCTTGGTAATGAAAACCTTCAGGAAAGCAACTTAAACTAATTTGCAACAGCAGGGACATTTCTTCCGCCAACGCCATTTTGATGGATGCCTCGAACAAACAAACAAACAAACAAACAATCAAACGACCTTTAATAATAGTTTGTGCATGCGTGATCGCTGTGCGATGCTTGGGACCTTGGTTATCACGCCGTGCGTCGTTTCACACGACTGATCTCGGCGATTCTAAACAGGGATGCGATTTTTGGAGGAGGTCTTGATCCCGGTTGTTTATAACGCGGGTCCGCGGGTTCGTCACACAGATTCATTTCACACGACGCAAATTTGCGATTTTATTACACCGATGCG
>CM021527.1:9746217-9757071 GCA_010994315.2 Pisaster ochraceus
AGAACCTTGTTTCCTTGATGCTTCTTCTCATTCCAGAACCTTGTTTCCTTGATGTTTCCTCTCATACCAGTACCAAATTGTTTCCTTGGTGCTTCGTTTCATTCCAGTTCTTTGTTTCCTTGATGCTTCCTCTCATTCCAGTACCCTGTGTCATTGATGTTTCCTAAATGCTTTCTCTCTCTCCATTGTATTGTAGTACATATCAATTGTCTTTTTGATTTCTTGCACTTTGCCTTCTCATTATAAGATTGCTCCTTTTTGTTTACTCTTCTACTCATCTGCTGTGCCACCCCCCCCATCCTTCAACACACGTACACACTATTAAGACAAGACTGGTTTTCACGCAATCCAAAGATTAATTTGAGATCATTGATGGTTTCCTTTTTCTTTTATTGGCCAATCAAACACAGATACTTGGTTGGACCAGTACCTGTTGTCCAGAGCTTCAATTCTCAACACGAATGTCGTACTGTTACTCAGTGATGACCCAAGGCCAGCTTACATGCATCAGGTGAGGACAGGTTTAAAGGAGAATGTTTCCCACCCCCCTTTGTCTCAATGCCTTGATATAAGTATTAGTATGAGACTGATGACTTGTCAACATTGTAAGATTTCACAGATTACACTCAGATTCAGTAATAAAAAAGCACTACACATTGCACTTTAGTTTTGTGACCAACTGTCACAGCCAAAAGGTTTTTATTTAAAGAGAGCAAAGAACACCGGATACCAAATTGCGGGCAAACCGGCAAACAGACAAAACATCAACAAATACTAACACACACACTGGGTCCACCCCAGGCCAAAATGAGCACCAAGCTCCTGGGCACAGAAGCGGCCAGATCAATACATGGGCACCAACAGCCCCTGGGCTGCAGTCCCAGCCATGCCAGCTATACCACTTGGCAATTTCTTGCACCATTCCTTTGGGTACTTTGACCCATTGGACATACGTTGTGACTCTCAACGCATTTACACCACATTTCAAACACCTTCATAGACTACATGTCAGAACCTGATAATAACCACTTTGAAAAATTTACCGACACAGCAACATTCCACCGTTGAAGTCGGTCGGAATAGCACCCAGTGAAAACTGGGGGTGCCGATGCTGTGCCTGACAAATAGTGTAATGAACTTTAAAAAAATAAATGCCCATGTGTGGAATAAATTCACCAAACATGACAATTTTAAAGCAAGTGAATGACTTGTTGGCTGAACAATTTTATGCCCTGATGCTTGTGACGGAATACAAAACACAAATGCCCCTGAAGATGTGGTGATATGGGTGACAACAAACATGACAAAAAGCCTGACGTTTGTCACAAATTTCTGTGTGCCTCCCTTGTGATTGAAAGGCTATGACAAAGTGTCAGAAACTAGCTTCCACCAAATTATGCCTTGCAAGTTAAGATAACAAACAAGGTATGTGATTGGCAGAAAGAAACACTTCCCCCTATTGGTTATAAATTGCTCAATTCATTGCACTGATTGGTTAATTAACTGCAATGGCTGATTTTGGATCATCCGATTGGCTAACCATACCAAACCTTGAAACTCCAGTTTGTCACAAATTTTGCTATGGCAAAGCTCACAATTATACACTTCCCTATACTCTGTTACACATCATTTTCTTGCAATTTGATTGGCTGCAAGTTTGTTCATAGGATTCCTTCATTCATTGCATAGCTGTTCCATATAAAAGGAAAACACAGTGTCACCTCCACAGTGTGTACTTTGTGTGCAGGGGGACGCACTTCCACACATGTAATAGTTTAATGTGTTTGTATTACATGTATAGTCTATAAAGCAATGCAACAAGTACATGTACTTCCCAACCTTTGGCTTTAAGAATTACATATCATCCTGGTATTATGCAGAATGCAGTTGAGCTAAGCAACTAAGCATGCAGACTTTGCTGAGTATAAAGCATTTGATTTTTAAGACTAAGAGATAAAATGTGTTATCTTCACCATGCAAAGCCTTATAAATCCCATACCTCAGAATTGTTACTGGATTTACATGTACTTGACAAACCTTGTTCATCTAATCTCTTCTCTTTTATTAGATACTTAGAGCAACTAATATCACCGTCTCGGTACTGAGATTCTTGAAGACTTTGAGGAATCAAAAACTATTACCTAATGTTGTTCATAAGAACCCAGCTGTGACTGACACTGAAGAATTTTGGCGATCTGTTGGGTAAGTTTAGTATCTGATTTATATGTGAAACATTCTATCAAAAGAAAAAGTATTTAAAACACAGTACACATAAATCAAACTGCAACAATGTTATATTAAAGCGACGTCTAAGAATTGCGCAGAGAGATTTTTTTTTAAACAGAGTATAACTCTATAGTGCAAAAATAGGTGGAATCACATTGTTCACTGCATCAGTGTTGTATTTCATGAAAGCCATCCAATAATTGCGCCAAGACATTGAAATACATTGAAATGTTTGGACAGAGCCTCTCTAGTGCAAAATAAGGTGTAATCACAAATCAAGTACAACAACATTTTACACCTGACTCTACTTTTCAAAACTTAAGTTTTGTCATCTTATAATTAAGTGGACTAGCGATAGTGTTAACGCCTAAATGTGGTGTGTGACAATGGCTGAAACTTGCAGAATAACACAATGAAGAGATGACTATAAACGAGAATCTAGCTACATGTATGTGTCTTATTGAATAATATAGTCTATTTGTCATGTAACAAAATTTACTCAACACAGGATGATCAAGATCGTAGAGCCTGAGGGTGTGAGAGTGAGAAAAAAAAGAGCAAAAGGGCGTTTATATGACGCACAGCCAGTCACTGACAAGGCGTGGTCAGGTCGTATGGTCCATAGTCAAAACACATAAATCCTAAATATCCCAGACAGTCAGTCTAGACAGTTGACATACGGGTCCTGTGAAACTGTGGGGTTTGGCAAGATGGCAGCTTACACTTACAGCTTATCTTCAAATTACTGTGATTCAGGTCTCTGCCTGCCCATGAGGCCTACAGACACGCAGTGAAAAGCAACGTGCACCCCTTAGATATGAGTCAATTTCATCGTCTTTTCAATGCAGCAAGAATTCCTCAATCAAATAGGGATGAGATGTTTTGTGATGTGAGCAAACGTCACGTGCTGGTGATGTGCAGGGGTCATATGTATGTATTTGATGTTCTGACAGAAGATGGTAAGTAAATAGTATTAACATCATGGACGACAAATGTCCCGACTGTTCCAGAAATCTGTGATTTACATCTTTCCTAGAGTTGGGGGGGGGGGGGGGGGGGGGGGGGGTCATTCAAATCCCACCAAATCTGAGTATGAAATTGTTTTCCATATGTCTCAGAAAATACGAGTGCACTGCAGTGCATTATCAAGCATTGGTGTAAGGGTGAAACCTACATAAAGGTAGTATTTAAACAATATGTCAAAAATATATCAAAAGACTAAAAAATATATATATAAGTGTAAGATGTCTATCAAATATAATCTTCTAATGTTGGTCTTGCCTGACAAGTGCAGTAGCTTCAGTATTGACCCCTTGCCAACGTCACTAATTGTGGATAAACTGTCTGCCACGCCCGCCATTTTGTGAACCAAATTGCATACCCGAACGTATAAGCGCGTAAATACTGCGTCCCTACAATGGGCACTACACTGTATAATAGGGACATTGACTCCAGAAGATCATTGGGGGTGATGACGTGAATAGTCACCTTGGAAGGGGCTTCTGTCCTCATCAACCTTGTTGACTTTGCCCTCTTTACAGGGAGTATTGTACCTGGGCAGAGCATCCAGGCTCATCTTCAGTTTATCCTTGATCATTCTGCTGCCTGTCCACCACAGGATCACCCTGTCGGCTTCTTGACCACACAGGACCGTGACACATGGGCACATCTTCGGCAAACATTGGTAGAATTATCTAAAGGTACGTCAGTTTTTTTGCATATGTGCAGACAGCTATATCTAACACTACAAACGATTGTATTTAACACTCATCACATGGATAAAACAAGTCACAATCTAAACTCCACGTTGTTTTGTTTCAGTTTGTAAAAGGCACAAAAAGCAGCCATGTCACACAACAAACATGACGTCTTCTGCCTCTGACCACACAATGCTGATTTTGTAAGGGCAAGGAAATTAAACCTAATTTTTTCCCTTGAAGTGTCATAGTAACACATTTGCATGAATTGCACAAATTCTGGTACTAACTGAAAAGAATATTTGTGATCAAATTCGCCTCCTAAAAGTAATAGTTGTTATTTGTCTGTACAGATAACCAAGACAATATGATGCTGATAGATTCAGCGTTGTTCTGCCTGTGTTTAGAAGATGACCCAAACAACGATAACGTGGAGGGCAGTTTCAGGAGGGGACTGCATGGAAATGCTGGTAATAGGTGAGTGACTGAAAGAATGCTCCATTGATAAGCCCCACCCACCATGGAAACTGTCTAGCTAGGATGCTCATACAATTAGAATGATGACCAGGTGTGATCTCCCCTTGAATATCGAAGTATCAAAGTATACCACACGCACACAATACACAACAGCCATTGTAATGAATCCAGCTTCTTCTTTTTTGTAATGGGATTTTAGTGGTTTAGGCAGTTTTTAGCTAATGGACGGGTCTATAGGCAGCATCAAGAGTCTAACCAACCCATTGGGGAACTCAAATTGTAAATGGGAAGGTAAATCCAAATCATCTTTACCTATGGGTTGAGATATCAGCTATGAGCCTCACCATCTCCTGAACTTATCATACATCCAACAACAGTTTGTTAGACGAAGCACTTTCCTACTTAACTTATCAAAGTTTGGTCTGGTCCTAGGCACACCATTTGAATCAAAGTCAAATGGTTTGGACACTGATGATTTGCTACAGTGTTGGACCAGAGAGGGATGTGAAAGAAAGGATCCTACGAAGCATCCAGGAGGATTTTACTTCTTACAATATTTCTACATGTACATGTATGTCACATATAGCCATCTTTGTCATGTTCCCTGTATATAAAAGCAATAACGTAAACTGATTCTCATAATTTAAAAAAAGGAACCCGTCTATTTCCCCATCCAACCTCGGTTTGTGGGGTTAGGTTGAATGATCAGACAACTAGGATGGATTCACTGTGATGAAAGTCTTTGGACAATGTTTAAAACATTGACTCTTTTTTTCACTGATTGTTATTAGGTGGTTTGATAAAACGATCCAGCTCATCATAACAAAAGCTGGATGCTTACTTATGAACATGGAGCATTCTTCGGTAGATGGAATGACGGTGACACAATCGGTATCTAAGGCACTTCAAGATTCAATTGACCGACCTGCTGTGTCACCGGGGGACACCATCAGCAATGCAGACCACCCACAGACAGTCAGGAAGGTGATCCCTGCTGTCCTTTTATTTCTGAACATGTGATCCTTGTAAAATACAATATGCACAAAAATTTGCAATGAGTTTTCCTCATTGCATATAATTCAGAGTTTTGTCTTCTCCAAGATCCACCAAATTGAAAGTTGGATGATTCCCTCATCACAAGCATTCCTAAAATACCTGCACATTATTCGCAAACTAAAATACTTGAAGGGATTCCACATCAAAAATTTGGGAAACATTTTTTCACATAGTTTAGATTTCAAGGGGTTTTCCATTAAACTCAGTTTTCCATTAAACTAAGTTTGGAACAGTTCATTGACACGAGGACTCATTATCATTTGGGAAAATACTAGCCCTATTTTTATCTCCATTTATTCTTTGCATATTTCTCTTGCCTTGCAATGAATAGACTGACTGTTCGACCAATGTTTAGATGTTATCATATGACTTATATTGGGTTCAAACCTCATCGCAGCTGATGGCAAAGACGTGCAAAGTCTATGCTGTGACCATCCATACACCGAGAGTCGGCCTTAGTTATTTTTCAGTAAATAGTAACACAGTTGCTAAGCCCTTTTATTAAAGTTGTATGTTGTGACTTTGATTTAAAACCCATTACTTTTTCATAAAGCGCAGTATTCCACCCCAGAGAGGTTTTTTTTTAAATATGCACTACCCAGCGTTGAACGACGCTGTGGCCACCCTCGCCCTGGTATGCAATGGAGGAGTCCAACCAGGGCTTTATAGACACCCAGTCTTTTGTTTGTAACGTAAAATACTGTAGTAAAAGTAGAGCGTTGGAAAGGTGAGCGTTTATCCTTGCGGAATTTCAAATAGACAAAAGAATCAAACAGATTTGGAAAGCCTTTTCTTTTGGATGATATCAGCTTCAAAGTTGTGACATGTGTGTGTGTTAAAAAGTGCGCGATTGCGGTATTCCGTTTATGCGCTTCACGTCGTGAACAGAACATTCCTTCCTAGAATTTACAATACTTGCTGGAACTCCTCCTCAAGCCTACTGTTTTTTTTTTTCTTTTCCCCCAGCCACTCCGGTATGCTACGTACCGGTATTTCCAGACGTAAAAGTCTCCATCAAATAAACAAATGCAACAATCATCATGTATACTTTACACCAACGGCAGTTTCCTACGAAATACGCCTTTTTGTTGATGTTTCACACTTACTATAAGTCAGGTGACACTGGTCGTGCAATCAGTCTATTAAGAGCATTATAGGTAGTTGTCTCCCAGGAGGGATACCACCTGCACCATCTTTGTGTCACCAATACCTACTCTATGTCTATTTGACCAACTGGCACTTTTTACTTACTCCCCAGCTTAAATTTAACTTTGATACCGTTATTCGCCAAAGCATCGAGAAGGCCCAGGTTGATCACATACATAGAGCCGATCAGCTGAATCTGCAGTGTATGGACTACAAGAAATATGGCTCTACCTTCCTGAAAGAGCATAGACTCAGCCCAGACGCTGTAGCACAACTGGCCATGCAGGTGAGTCGTCATGTCCTTTAGTTTTGACTGTGTTCCACTGGAATAAGCACATTGTTCATTCAAAGAAGAGGCAGTATTTCCTTCGGGAAGAAACATTCAGGAACAGGCAGGATTTCTTTTGGGAAGGGCTTCTAGTATTTCCATCTAAAACATTCAGGAATAGGCATTATTTCCTTTTGAAAGGGTTCTTAGTGTTTCCATCTTATTCAGAAACAGGCATGATGAACAGGAAAATTTCAGATTTTTCTTTTTTTATTCCTCGTTGAAACACAGATAGCTTATCATCGAGTAAATGGCCACACCCCAACAACCTTTGAGCAATGCAGTACAGCCCTCTACAAACATGGCCGTATAGAAATAATCCGATCTGCAACGTCAGAGACAAAGAGATGCGCTGAAGCATTCAACGGAAGCACTTTAGTCAGTCTAGCAGAGAAAGTCCGTCTACTTCATGCGTGCTCTGATAAACATCGACAGCTTTTAGCGCAGGCAAAGGCTGGTATGTGTTAACAACCCCATCTTTGTTTGCTCCCTGTGTTCTTGATAGCTCTATAGTTTATTTTCAACAAGCTAGGACCAGAGTATTTGTTGTGCCTCAGTTTGGTCATGCTGAAGTTAGAAGAAAGGTCTGCATCATTCATCAAGTGAATGAAGTCGTGAAGGGTAAAACGTAGTGGAGTATAACTAAATGTATTCTGAAATGTAAAAAAAAAAATTCAAACAATTAAATTTCAAAAGGTTTTGTTAAAAACAACTATAAGCTTTTTTTATTTTTTAAATAAAATCTAAAATCTCGAGCTATTGAAAAACAATAATACTTATGTATTGTGCCGTTCTGACAGGTCAAGGTTGGGATTGCCATCTCGTTAGTTTGGCAGCATTAGCCAAAAAGTCGGGAAAGTCCATCCCTAGATTGTTCCAGTGCTCTCCCTTTGTAGCCCCAGAAATCACGCTGTCGACAAGCACAGTAGGGATATTTGCTGGTAATGGTGCAGCATTTCCTCCCGAGTCACCATGTGGACTAGTGATCATGTACACCATGGTGGAAGATGGCATGCAATGGATCGGTACAAGCAACAGGACATCACCAAGTTTGTCAGACTTTGTGGAATGTCTCCAACAAGCATCTGACGAGATTCACGCATTCTTGAGAAAAGCAGTCTACTGATGTTTTGAAATTTTCCCATATTGCGCCTGCGGTACACAGAGAGTAAACTGCTAATCATGACTGTTGTGACAAAGTTTTGTGGCCTTTGAATAAAACCATGTTGACACTTAATTATCTCAATTATAATGAAGTCCTGGTGTGTTTATTGTTCTCTTCTAATTAATAACTTATTTTCAAGAGAATCGTGGCTTTGTAGGGCAAGGGGCTTTTCCGTGTGTGATGAAACACACCAATGGTCTGACAATGGCCCAAGAGTTTTGCACTGATATGCTATACTCAAGTGATCATCATACAAATCAGAAAGGGTGAAACTCTTGGAGGAGTTAGAACTAAAGATGAATCAGGATAAGACTACTACCTGCAGAGTATGACAAACTAAACGTAACATTCAGTTATTTGGTACTTTTCTGAATTCTGATGAGGAAATTGGTCAAGTTCGCCACATTACTTAGTTAAGGATTCAAGGACCAACATAATTGTCTCATAGAGAAATGAGAGGTTTGCTTCATGTCCTATGCATCAAGACTGCATTTGTAAAAACAGGCATCAAAATCAAAACGGGTACCAGTTTTGAACGATATGAGGCTATAAACACCCATTATTTACAGGCCTATGAGGCAAAAACAGGCTTCTGCTACTTCATACTGCAGACAAATCTTTTATTGATGCTTCCGAAAGACCATGTTGATCGGAACTCTCTTTCACACAATTGTCATTGCTCAGAGACCTGTACTAATGACTCTACGGCAACACAAAGATGGCCATTACTATGACCCAAGTTTGGGGTTACCCTTAAGTCATGTATGTTGCTTTGTTATAACCCCATGCTACAACAAAGCGGCTTTACACAACTTATGCATATGAGTAACATGAATGGTGATGTAAGTTTCTGCAAATCTTTCTGAAAAGCCCTAGAGAAAGGCTTTAAAAATTATTGTTTTATACACAATTAAGATCTGTTTATATAACCTCATATGTGAACTCAATTTCCTTATCGATTAATTGAAAACATTTCAAACGATTTTTAGCAAAGATCACTTGTTTCCGCATGTTTTCGTTTAAGTACATGTACGTCTTCAATTAATGTTGGCACCATTTGAAGAATTTCAAGTTCTGGTCTGTTATTATTTTGAAAACGAATAACCATAATTTTATGAAATGTATACTTGGCAATTGTGTAGATATTGCATGCAGATCTGTACAGTTGGGTGGTGGGTTTGTGTAACCTGGAAAAAATGGACCACTAGAATAAACTAAATAAAGCTAAACGCTTGCTTGGGGAAACTCACTTAATCTAAAGGATCGAATAGGGTCAAGATGCGAGGTAATGCACAAAGTGGGACAGAGACTCAAAATGTAGGTTTCTTCAATAAAAAAAATAATAAAAATAACTTTATTGATTACAAATCAATGACCAAATGCAAAACCAGTGATTGTAAAAAATAGTAACAAAACAATAAAAAAACACTGTTGGACCAAAAAACTGATCTTTTTTTAAACCTTAACTTAAGCAAAAGAAAACCCCAGTGAACCCTAAACTCAGATCAAATTAACAAACTGAACCTAGAACTCAGTGATAAAAAAACACCATGAAACCATTAAAAACACATTTAACACAGTGATAAAAAAACCCATAGAAACCCTAAAAAAACACAGTGCCAAAGAAAGATTAAAATCAAAATGGCTTTAAAACCTGTGTAAATAAAAAACAAGAAATACAACCGATTAAAATACAGTTCTCCTATCCAATTTATGAAGAAACACAATTCAAGGTTATAAGAAAAGTTACTTCCAAGTCGGGCCTTAAAAATACAAATTTAGAAACTAAATTCCAAAGAAATGCAGGAATAATGATTGTCAAAATAATGAAATAATTAAACAACATCAGAATAAAACAAAGTTAAAGCTTACCGAGTCCATAGCAGTAGAAACTTGAAATCTACACCTGTCACATTTGCTGCGTTGCTTTGGTCATGTCAGTGCTCAAGAATTATATTTGGGTTTGTTTATGTCATAAAGCTCCTTAATATGACAAGTGTCAAAAGTAAATCTTCAAAAGAATATATCACTGAACCTGTGTGCCATCGCCTCCCTCAACTCATCGGGAAGCAGATCTTCATCACTACTGCTGCTTAGTATTAGCTCAATGTTTCAGAATTGTAAAGAAACAAAACAACAATAACAATAATGCACCAACATGCGGAATACTAGACAATAATATTGGGTTCTTTATACTCCCATGATGGGAACTTGTGTCACAACTGTCTGATCACAAAGGGCAAGAGAATGTCTCCTGTTTTCTAGCCTCCGCATTTCCATTTCAAATTTTATGTTCCTTCGTGAAGAAAGAAGCACAATTAAAAGGCCCCCGACTAGCAACAAATGAATTAATGGTCTCCTAGTCAAGTACTGAACTGCAGTCAATATAGCTTAAAACCCTTGTGGGTGAGAGTCTGCCAGTGTCGGAAGGTAGATTTTAAATTGTTCTTGTTTTTCTTCACTTGCAAAGCCCCTAGGGACTTGATCATCCAGGAGATCCTAGACATGACCATTCCAAATAACTTAGATAGGGGGGGGGGGGGCAGTTCCCAGAGTTGTGTAATTTTTTTTTATGGGCTGTGAAATTTGTGCCTGGCATACAAATGTACACAAAATCTGGTATACCACTGCACATAAACACAGAGCTACCCAGATCTAACCCTCTGATAAATGGAACAATCTGTTCAGCTGTCTGTTCTCTGTATCAGGCTTGGCTTGTCAAGTCTTGTCGACTGGTTGTTGAAGGCCACCACTCACCC
>CM021527.1:9757279-9778512 GCA_010994315.2 Pisaster ochraceus
ATACAAAAATATAACACAAACATGAAACTTGAAACTCTTTGTTCTATATTATTTGTCTTTGTTCAACCCAAAATTATTCACGATTTAATTGCCTCTAGTTAGACCAAAATTAACAAAAAATTTGTTAAACAAAACAAATCAAGGCTTAAGTAATCCCAGACAACAACTGGGCATGTAAAGAAGTCACTAAGATGTCAAAAAATCATTGGGATATGAATTATGACAATGTTATCACAACAGGAGGGGGCGCCTGTAACAAGTGTCACACTGCAATGGATCTGAAGGTCTCTGAGGACCTACCGCCTATAAGGGTTTTAATCATTCAACCATTGCCACAGGATATAATGAGCTTATTTTAATGGTTTCAAAATGTTTAGATTCTCTTGTAAGTTGGAGAATTCTTTTCTTTCCCTATAAAAATAAATGAAAATAAGTTCTGCATGAGATCTGGAGAATGTTGATGTGCCTACTGATGAGTAACTGCAATTTCATTTTGCATAACAAAAATATCATAAATATTCAGTTCCTTTAATATACTTTGCTACTTTAAGATTGTTTAGCTGATTGTGCAAGTTTGCAGGACCGATATTTCCATTCAAATGCCAAGAAATTCTTTCACAATATTCATGATTAGCAGTTAATTATTGTGTGCCGCAATGCGGGAGACTTTCAAAGCATCATTTGATGGCTTTGGTCAAGAGTTCATGAATCTCATCAGATGCTTGTTGGAGACATTCCCCAAAGTCCGTCAAACTTGGGGATGTCTTGTAGCTTGTAGCGATCCATTGCATGCCATCTTCCACCATAGTGTATGCTATCCCCAGTCCGTTAGGTGATACAGGAGCAAATGCTGCCCCATTATTAGCAGCAGATACCCCTACTGTGCTTGTTGACAGCGTGATGGTGTTTATGTTTGCGTAGGCAGAGTCCTGGAACAATGTAGGGATGGACTTTCCTGACTTCATTGCTAAGACTCGCAATGCAAAAAGATGACGATCCCAACCTTGACCTGTCAGAATGGGATGTACAGAAGATTATCAAGATTTTAACAAAAATTTTACAAAAATAAAAATAAAAAACTACTTTCAATTTTTTGTTGTTGAAATTGAGCTTTTTCAAAACAGTCTGACCCCTATGTCTTGAATATTTATACTCCACCACGATGTACCTGTCAGGACACCATTCGCTTTATGAATGATACAGCCCCTTTTCATCTAACTTCAGCATCAACAAATTGAGGCACAAAAAATGAGTCTGGTCCTAGCTCCTTGAAAATACAACTAGATGATTTGGAACATGAGGAAGAAACAAAGATGGGGTTGTTAAGACATACCAGCTGTTGCCTGTGCTGAAAGCTGTCGATGTTCATCAGAACACGCATGAAGTAGACTGACTTTCTCTGCTAGACTGACTGAAGTGCTTCCATTGAATGCCTCAGTGCATCTCTTTGTTTCTGATGTGGCAGATCGGATTGTTTCTGTACGGCCATGTTTGTAGAGGGCTGTACTGCAGGACTCATAGGTTGCTGGGGTTTGGCCAGTTACTCGAGAATAAGCTATCTGGTGTAATTGAGAAAGCGGTTTGGATTAATCTGATATAATCCTGTTCAATTGACATCATTTTGTCACACTTTAGTTTCCCCATAACAAAACTTCCATGCTTGGAACAAAAAATATGTGTCTAAGGAAAGTTTCAGATGAAAATACTAAGACCTCTTCCCTGGGGAAAGTTTCAGATGGAAATACTAAGAGGCCTTCCTACAGAACGTTTCTGAAAGTTTCAGATGGAAACACCAAGAGTCACTCCCAAAGGGAAATCCTGCCTGTTTCTTAATGTTTCAGATGGAAACACTGAGAGCCCTTCCCATGAGAAATAGTTCCTGTTCCTGAATGTTTCAGATGGAAACACTGAGAGCCCTCTCCATGAGAAATAGTTCCTGTTCCTGAATGTTTCAGATGGAAACACTGAGAGCCCTTCCCGTGAGAAATAGTTCCTGTTCCTGAATGTTTCAGATGGAAACACTGAGAGCCCTCTCCATGAGAAATAGTTCCTGTTCCTGAATGTTTCAGATGGAAACACTGAGAGCCCTCTCCATGAGAAATAGTTCCTGTTCCTGAATGTTTCAGATGAAAACACTGAGAGCCCTCTCCATGAGAAATAGTTCCTGTTCCTGAATGTTTCAGATGGAAACACCAGAGTCATTCCGAAAGGGAAATACTGCTTGTTCCTGAACGTTTGAGATGGAAACATTGAGAGCCCTTCCCAAGAGAAATAGTTCCTCTTCCATGAAAGAGTAACGTGTTTCTATAAAAGACGGTCAGTGACCACAGAAAGGGGGATTTCAAAGTTCCTCCACGTCTGATAAAGACAGTGAGAATTTCCATGAATTCCTGCTTCCAACAATAAGGAAAGCAAGTGTCCTTCCCAGTTGGAGAGCAGATTATGTCTAGTAAAATCAAGTGGTTCATTGTCCCCTCCAAGTTTAGAACATGTTTCATTCCTGAAGTGAACAGTCTGTGTTCTCAAAATATATGCGACAAAAATATCTCTCAAAAAGGAACACTACTTGTTCCAGGTTAGAACAATTTGTATACCAAAGGTCGAAGTTAGTGATGTGTAATGGCCAGACTTTATCGCACCCTGACTAAGAGATACTAGGTTAAATTTTTGGCTGATTTGAAAAAGTTATTTGCATAAATTTGAGAAAATTATAACTAAATGTATCTTCCATTTAAGGTGCAGCAAAGATTCGCCAATGATAAATGGTATACATTTAGTTAACAACCGAATTTGTATTTTAAAACTAAAATTTAATGATTTTTCCGGATGCTGACATTATTTCTTCTGAATCGGCCATGTCCAAACAAATATGCACGTTATATGTATTTTGTGCATAGTCTGTGGCATTTGCTAAAGTTCATGTTTGTTTTTCGCTTTGAAACAACAGCATCACCTGTCAAAAGTTGTTCAGATAAACAAAATTCTGTGAAAAACTTTGGGCCATGCTCCTTCAAACCAAGGCCTTTCTGATCAACATAGTGTGGGTTCGAGTCCCAATCTAGACATTTGTGTTCAATTTATTTAAGATACCTGTGTGTTGTGTAATGCATGTAAAAGAACCCTGTGTTTCTGGTATTATATTGGCAGCTGATATAGAAGTACCATGTAAACCTCATAATTAAGAAGCTTAGAATCTGTCTTAACCATAAATAGTAAGTGCTTTTGAGAAGCCAGTAGATAACACACTGTGTATGAACTGAGTAGTATTGATTATTACTCCCCAATTGGTCCTGGTTGTGAGACACTTAGCAGCACAACATATTTGCACCATTTTCAAGAATACACAATCAGAACTAAAGGAGTGATGATGACTCACCTGCATGGTCAGTTGTGCTACAGCATCTGGGCTGAGTCTATGCTCTTTCAGGAAGGTAGAGCCATATTTCTTGTAGTCCATACACTGTAGATTCAGCTGATCAGTTCTATGTGTGAGATCAACCTGGGCCTTCTCGATGCCTTGGCGCATAGCAGTATCAAAATTGAATTCAAGCTGAGGAAAATGAGTAAAACGTGAAGGTTGGTCTAATAGTCAGTGAGTATTTATTGGTGACTATTTGGCCAGTTATGCAAAGTCCAAAAGCTCACTTGCAAAACAGATTGAACAGGGAACTGTATCTTAACTTACTGCAATATGAGTTCTCATTTCCATGAACTGTTCCGAGCTTGTAGTCCTTTGAAAACATCCCTTGAAAACTAAACAGTTTGAAGGAATGTTTCCCAAACTATTGATGTGGAATCCCTTCAAGTATTTTTATAGTTTGGGAAAATATTGTGCAGGTACTTTAGGAATGCTTGTGATAAAGGAATCATACAATTTTTCAATTTGGTAGATCTAGAAAAGACATGGGATAAATACACTCTGAATTGTGACTATTTATACGAGGAAAACTCAAATCACTTTGCATTTGTCATTTTACAAGGATCACATGTTCAGAGAATACAAGGACAGCGGGGATCACCTTCCTGACTGTCTGTGAGCGGTCTGCATTGCTGATGGTGTCCCCCGGTGACACAGCAGGGCGGTCAATGGAATCTTGAAAGGCCTCGGTTACCATTCTCTTCATGGTTATTCCATCTCCCCAAGAATGTTCCATGTTTAGAAGTAAGCGTCCAGCTTTTGTAACGATGAGCTGGAACGTTTTATCAAACCATCTAACAATCCGCGAAGAAAATGTCAATGTTTTACACATTGTTCGTAGACTTTTATCACAGTGAATCCAACCTATTTTCTTTCATTCAAAATAATGCTACAACCTGAGGTTTGATTGGGACATAGACAGGGTAGTTTTTAAAATGGCAATCATTATACATTATTGCTTTTGTATACAGGGTACATGACAAAGATGGCTTTGTGAAATACATAATGTACAAATCCTTCTAGATGTTTTTGTAGGATCCTTCCTTTATATCCTTCTCTGGTCCGACACTGTAGCAAATCAGCAGTGTCAGAGCCATTGGACTTTGATTTTAATGGTGAACCTGGGACAGTGACAGGCTATATGAATAAATGAATAAATGAATAAACTAAATGAATCTAACTGGTGAGCATCCTATGTAGGTAGCTGCTATGAAATGTTGGGCTGAATTGGTGTATATCAGTCACTCACCTATTACCAGCATTTCCATACAGTCCCCTCCTGACTATATCTTCAAAGTTATCAGTGTTAGGGTCATCCTCCAGACACAAGCAGAACAACGCTGAGTCTATCAGCGTCATATTGGATTGGTTATCTGTACAGACAAATAACAACTATAACTTTTAGGAAGAGAATTTATTCACAAAATAGTTTTTCAGTTAATACCAATATTAGTGCAATTCACATGAATGTGACTATTATTTTACTCCAAGACTTAATGATTTTAATCTACCTGCTGTTAAAATATCTGCATTGTTGAGATGAGAGGCAGAAAATGTTATGTTTGTTTTGTGGTGTGGCTGCTTGTTGTGCCTTTTACAAACTGTGTCTAAAACAAAATAACTTGGAGGTTAGATTGTGACTTGTTTTATGTGACGAGTGCCAGCTACAATCGTTTGGGGTTAGATTGCGGTATACACTCTGCTTCATCGTTATCCTGTTTGTTTTAGTCAACACGGGACAAAAACTTGATATATATTACCAAGTAAAACACTGATAGCATAAGCAAAGGTTATTGCAAAAAAAAAATGACGTACCTTTAGATAACTCTACAATGTTTTGCCGAAGATGTGCCCATGTGTCACGGTCCTGTGTGGTCAAGAAGCCGACAGGGTGATCCTGTGGTGGACGTGTGGCAGAATGATCAAGAACAAATTGAAGATGAGCCTGGATGCTCTGCCCAGGTACAATACTCCCTGTAAAGAGGGCAAAGTCAACAGGGTTGATGAGGACAGCTTCTTCTTCTGAAGAGACTATAACTGACTCAGTTCACCTGACATTATCATGACAATAATTTTGTGCGTCATATTTTTGGAGTCAATGTCCCTGTGTGTTTTAGACTTCAGTGTGGTGCTCATTGTAGGCGAGGCAGCATTTACACGCTTACCATCATTTTTTACAAGAAATTCAACTCCCCAAAATGACAGGTGTGGCACACTGTAGCCACAAATGATACAAATTGGTGCAAGGGGTCAACTGAAGCTACTGCACTTGTCAGGCAAGACTAACATATTAATACTATCTACTTACCATCTTCTTCCAGAACATCAACTACATATATGTGACCCCTACACATCACCACGACATGACGTTTTGTCGCATCGCAAAACAACTCGTCCCTAATTGGTTGAGGGATTCTCGTTGCATTGAAAAGACGATGAAATTGACTCATATCTAAGGGGTGCACGTTGCTTTTCACTGCGTGTCTGTAGGCATCACGGGCAGACAGCGACCTGAACAAAAGTAATTTGAAGATCAGTCGTAAGTGTAAGCTGCCGTCTTGTCAGACCCCACATTCTCACAAGACAACAGGCCCATCTTCAATGCCCACCCATATGTCAAGAGCCTAGACTGACTGTCTCGGTCATTCAGGACTTACATCGCCCACATCCATGTTAGTGACTGGCTTTGTGTTATGCCCTCTCACTTTTTTTCCACTCTCTCAACCTATGGTTCCCACCCCTTGATCATGTGGTGTATTGAGTTTGGTTGAGCCACTTAAGCATTAAATCTGTATGGTATATCAAAAGAGGGCACACTTCACTTTTACTGGTCTCACAAAATAACTACTCGGTTAAGATTGTGAAAAGAAACAAACCAAAAACATAGTCCTCAGGTCAATCTGATGTTTATTTCATGTTGTATTCATTTACAAACCAGCAATAAGTACCTATAGTTATCAGGTAATTATTTGATGTACATTTAACTTACTATTTTTGTTGTGACTTTCTTTACGTAACAAATATATCACTGTCAGGCGTACTAATATTAATAAAATTAGCACTCGGAGTAGGTTTCGCGGGCCTTTCTTTTAGACATGTTAACGAGAGTACAGACGTGATGAGAAACATGCAGTAGTTTTTATCTCTTTTTAGGAGATAGACCCTGGACATGGACACCAAGACAATGATTTAACTTAGAGAGGTATAGAGGCTTAATTGTTTTGGGTTTTTTTTGGCTGAAAGAGAAATAAACCTTACAGTGATCTTAATGGGCCACAGCTCTTGTCCCCAATGGCATCAAGTCATTTCATGTTTGAATCACAGTATCACTACAATCATATGTATTGAGTAAACTTTGTTGCATGACAAATAAACTTTACTTCTATTTGATAAAGCACAAAGTTTCTCAATCGATGTGTCATCTCTGCATTGTGTTCTTCTAGTTTCGGCCCATTGTAGAAGAGACCAATTTTAAGTGTCTAAAGCCCGGTTCATACTTCCTGCGAATGCGAATGCGAAGCGAATTTTGACGTCACATGGCTGTTTTCACAGCCAATGTTTCGCAGGAGTTGAGCACATTTCAACTGCTGCGAATTATTCGTTGCGAATTTGTGACGTCAATATTTGCTTCGCATTCGCGTTCGCAGGAAGTATGAACCGGGCTTAACACTTTAAACTTTCTACAAGGCTGACAATTAAAGCTATAGAACAATTTATTACACCTAATTTTGCACTTGAGAGGATCTTTCTAAACAGTTCTTGCCGCAGTTCTTTGATGCTTTAGTGAAATACAACACTGGTACAGTTTAGAATTGTGTGTTATGTAAGTACTATTTCTGATGATAGAATGTTCCACATATAAATCAGATACAAAACTTACCCAACAGATTGCCAAAATTCTTCAGTGTCAGTCACAGCTGGGTTCTTATGAATAACATCAGGTACCAGTTTTTCATTCCTCAAAGTCTTCAAGAATCTCAGTACCGAGACGGTGATATTAGTTGCTCTAAGTATCTAATGATAGACAAGAGATTTGAAGAATGCAGGTTTGTCAAGTAAATCCAGTAACAAAAAAACACTTCTGAGGTGTTGGATTTGAGGATTTGCATGCGGTGAAGATATTTGTGGAATCTTACACTTTTTACACGTCAAACTTCAAAAGGGTATATTCATGAAGAAACAGGAAAACAGCAGCATTCTCTTCAGAGACAACACGCATTCATTCTCACCTGATGCATGTAGGGTGGCCTAGAGTCATCACTGATTAAGAGTACAGGATTGGAGTTGAGTACTACTGAAGCTCTATACATTAAGTACATGTCCAGCCAAGAATCTGCAATTAATTAAGAAATTAAAAAAGGAAAACCATCAATGATCTCAAACTCATCTTTGGATGGCATCAAAGCCAGTCATATGTTGATGTGGGTAGGTACAGTATACACATTCAAACCTGGGACCTATAACAAAAGGGACAATAGGTCCACGGTTGCTATCACAAAGGAAAACATTGTGGTCCACGGTTGCTATCACAAAGGAAAACATTGTGGTCCATGGTTGCTATCACAAAGAGTTGAACAAAGGAGGGTCCAGGATTGCCGGTGTTTACACACGTGCGCGTGTGGGCGTGTCTATCCATTCAAACCGAGGACTTTAACAAAAGGGATCCGGGTGTTTGACAGAGCGAGGACGTGCTCGCTTCGTTTTCGTGTACAAACCCAATGGGGACGTCGCTAAAAAAAAACTATGTCCAAACAATGGGAGAACAAAGAAAAGTCCTCGGTAAGCGGGATTTACAAACATGTGTGTTTGGGTGTGTGTGTGTTGGGGGGAGGGGGTTGTGGACACAGCAGACGAGTAAAGAAAGAAAGTGAAGAAAATGGTTTTAAAAAGATGGTTAAAGAACTCAAATAACAAGAAGTAATTACATGATTAGGAGGTAGGAGGAGAGCAAAAATAGAATGAGAGGAAGGATAATTGATCATCAAGGAAACAAGGTACTGGAACGAGAGGAACATCAAGGAAACAAGGCAATGGCATGAGAGGAACATCAAGGAAAGAAAGTAATTGAATGATCGAGAGGAACATCAAGGAAACAAGGCAATGGATTGAAAGGAAGCATCAAGAAAACAAGGCAATAGAATGAGAGGAACATCAAGGAAACAAGGAACTGGAATGAGAGGAACATCAAGGAAACAAGGCAATGGAATGAGAGGAACATCAAGGAAACAAGGAACTGGAATGAGAGGAAGCATCAAGGAAACAGGGTAATGGAGCAAGAACTGAAAGACAGCTTAAGAGGGATTATTGTGGTACTGGTATTTGTGTTCAGGCATTAAAACAAGAAATATGATTTCAATTAACAGAATGGAAGAGCCTACATTCAGCATGCAGACCTAATTACACTGACATCCAGACATAAGCCTACAATATGAAAATTTAAAAACTTTTGCAAACATACCTGTAATGTAGCTTGTATGACTGTTTTTCTTGTTCTGCTCCACCAATTCATTGTTTAGCTCTGAAAGTAAAAAAAAATTGAAAAAATGTTCAAAGAAGAGCTGGACTTGCATTACCAAAAAGAAGATCAGTGTTTGTAAGAAATTGATGGGAGGAACCTTGACCCACCTGGACCATCTCCTCTCTCAAACTCTTCAACGATGACTTTCGTCTCTTTGTATTCCTCCGGGCTAAGAAAAGCATCTTGGGTTGCTAGGTAACGTTGACAGGTGTCATGTAGTGTTGGGATGGGTAGCTGTGGAATGGCTGGCTGGAAAAGCATTGTGGGAACATGACTGATGGTTTGAAGGTAGTCCGAGGGTGATGAGAAAGATGAGCTGTACCGGTACATAAGGAGAGTAAAGTTACATGTGAGTAGGCCTACAATTAGAGGGAAATTCATACGATAAAAAACTATTTCAATCTAAGCCTTTTTCAAAATGGGGAAATTCGGTCGGACTTTTCACACATGAACTGATAACCCTGCAGAACACCCAGGTGAGGAGTAGTATCAACTATGAAATAAGAAATGCTGATGACGGGGTTAAACTTCCACAGGAACTTTCCTTGGAGTTCCATCCCTGGGAATTTGGCTGTGTTATGTGTAGCTTGAAAAAGGCTATGCAATATACAATCTACCAGGATCAAGCAAAATCAGCTGGCTAGTGAACTGAACCAAGGTCATAGCTCAACAAGGTCATAAATAGCTCATTGCAAACTTGTTTGAAGAACACAAAAGGCTTAATGCAATGTTTTTGTATCTCATCAGTTTTGCGCTTGCATCCAGGCCCCAACTTATTGTGTTAAGCATGATTTTGTTACTGAGTTAAGCAGCTCTTTGAAATTGGGCCCAGGATTGAAGTCAATAGGTAACTAATTTATCAGCATGTCTGGCATAATGCAACATTCAAGCTCCCACAATTCAACGACTGGTTTCCAACAAGTGAGATGATTTTATCACCAATCCATTCATTAGTAATAGGTTGCTAGAAGTCTCTAAACAAAGAGAAGCACGTCACTGACCTAGATAAGGAAAACACTCTTGTCTGCTGAGGTCTACATCTGCCTGATAGAGACACCTATGAATGAAAACATTAGAGTGAATGTTACTGCAATTGGTATGAAGGACACTTTCTTATAAAAGCCTCTCTATGTTTCTTTGATCAAATATTGATTGTGTACCGTTGCTAGAAGCTAAACATAAGTATTTAAATTTTCATCAATATTAGTTAAGCAATAATTGTGATAACTTTTTTTTAATGACAGTTGGGCCTCAAAATGTATGCTCACTGATGGACCAGTACTTTGTCTATCGGTACATCCTAGAGCATATAAAGCGTTAAGTTTGATAATTACCAGTTTCTTTGTGATCCTTGTTGCCATGGTAATGCTAGACCTCTCCAACTCACTGATCCACAATCTCCAGCTTCACTCAGCCTTAAAAGTAAAAAAACATAAAAATAATAATATTACTTAGTTATGGGTGGTATCAGGCAGTATGTGTGACAATTTAGAAGTACATTGGCAATTGGGATTGGCAATGGCGACTGGTACTGCTGCAATGGATATCGAACATGGGGCTAGAGATAGATTGGATTAGTTCGAGCGTATGGTCACCAACACCAAGCTCTGGCGAGGCACATGGACAAAATGACCATCAATAACATGATTAATGGAAAGTGAGCATTCCTACTAACCCTGGTAGATTGGGAATTCTTCATTTTACGCATTAACTGATGTCTGTAGTTGCCATGATCATAACTATGCTACCTGATACTGAGATGTAAACTAAAACTACAAATGTGTTGGTACACAAAAGAGCTGTAGGCTGGGTTTGGCAATTCTTCTCCTTCACATTTATTGTATACCTGCCATGATTATAACCCCACTACCTGAGTGATAGATGCCGAACTACATATAGTCATACATTGTCTGCCCCCCACCCCCCAACCCCAAGTAATCAAAATCAGATCAGAACTGGTATGGGCCATACAGGTAGGCAAATGGTGAATATCTGCATCTGCTTCTGGGGATATTTATCGGTCCAGTACATGCTCCTTGCTCCCTCCTTTCCTTTGACTTTTGTCTTCGAATTTAGATACAAATTGCATAATCAAAGATGCTAGGTCAGACGTTTAAGCAATTTGCCTGGGAAAACTTATCTTTAAATTTTAATAGCTATTTTTATAGATTCCAAAAAGTTAAAAACTTTCATTTAAAACTGTAAAAAAGTGTTGCATGAAGACGAAAATCCTAAATTGAAAACTAAAAATGAAGTACTGTCAGGATCCTGACGTTAATGTTCGTCCATCAGCCTTGTACAAACAATTTTCCATGCATTTTGTACATTGTCTGATGGCATGTAATATGCGATTTTCTTTTGTTTTTCTTTTTAAACCAGATGTTTTGGGGTTGGTTTTTTCAGTCAAAAAGTTTTCGGAAAAAACAAAAATTAAAATTTAAAATATCTGTCAACGAAAATTGGGCCATGCAGGTTTAAAGGGGGACTGTCGTTACGATCATAGCAGGGTCCAGCTTTAGCACAAAAAGTAACTGAGAACAAAACAATTTTGCTCACTAGAGTAAGGTTACCCGCCAAAATGCCATATCACACGTACCATTTGTAACCTGCTTCCTTTTGCTTAGCAGAGTGATATCGTCCGCCCGGCCCCGCCCTATTGTCTGTGCCATGACGTGGCGACCTTTTATAATAAATTTATTTTTGCGGCCATCTTTTGAAGCAAACTTTGTGCCCCCACTCCTTGACGTCTTGAGAAGCATCTATTAGTATTAACCACAAATAAACTTGCCAAGTAATTCCTCATCAGTTCCAGACTAGATGTGCACTGAATACAATCAATCGAAGGGTGCCATAAAAAAAACTTTTCAGAATTGAAGATTTGGTGACGCGAATGAGCAGCGAGGCGCGTGTATACACCTACTAACAAATTTCATTTTTTACTGACTTTCATAATGCAAAAATGTCAGCGTCCACATGCTAATACTTACGACCTATGCTATAGTATTTGAATACAATTTGTGTGTTTTTTTTAATTCATAATTTTGAAAACATCCTATCTGGAGGACGAATTAGCTGCTTGGTAAGCCCCATCAGGCACCATATTTTTATGTTCCACAAATTTAGGAATAAAAGGTGAAGTAATTCAGGTAAGGATTCAGGACTAGGAGGATGTAGGCAGTAGGTGATTAAGAGTAAGACTAATAAGAAGAGGGCGGTATTTGCAATCAACAAAAGTGGTACGACTTGCTTGTACCACCATAGAGCAAGCTTTGCTTTATGATCGTATTTTGAAAACTTAGCGTGACATGGTGGGCTGTAAATTTGTTATTTATTAACAAGGCCGATGTTAAAAAAGAGCCATTTTTATAACACTACAGCCACAGGCATAGCCTAATATTGGTGGGCTAAGTGAATACCAATGAATGGAGGAATGATTGCGATGTTTAATTTATAAACAAATACCCCGGCCCAATCATGCCAGTAAATAATAAAGTGAATAATAACACTCCAACGGACTAGCAAAGGTTGGCCTTCTCCGTTGCATACATACACTACTGACTGTACTGAGTACTTTAACTTACTGACGAGTAATAACCACTTTCTTATTTTCTACAGACCGTAGACAGGGCCAGGGCTACCCAAAAAAAGGACTTTCCATCATGATTTTATGATTATCGTCCAAGGACTCCAATACAAAAAACTTACTGTGATTAACTACTCTTTGTGCTTTCAGGAAACTGCAGGAATGATCGACCAGCAGCATTGGAAAGGATTTCTTTTGCCAGACCGTTTGCGTTTTTTAACTGTTTAATCGCGGCATGGGATGGTCAGTTTAGGTTGTTTACAAACAACATACATCCACGTTAAGTCTATCCCCGCCGCCACCCTCCCCCTGCGCAACATCAAAGAAGAAGGGAGGGCACAAGTCATGTGCGTGTCACGTGGTTGGCTGAATCTCCTTTGTACCAAGTGTTGGGCGCAAGCTTTGAAAATGAGCATATTTGAAATTCGCGCGAGCTAGTTCTTAATTTGCGTGCACGCAATTTTAAAACTGATGTCTGCGTACGACATATGCAGGGCGCAAGAGGTCAATGTTTGTGGGTCAATGTCAAAGAGGGCGCTGCATACATTACGGCAATGACAGTTTGCTGTTCAAAATGTCCTGTTGTTGAGGTCGAGAATACCCTGAATATCTGGTGAACCTGTGTGTTGGGACTTTTGGTGTATGGTGTAACTGTAATGTAGGTATTAACATGCTGTTGGACATGGACAGCACTCGATAAATGATTCACTTGCATATATTAGACTTAGAGACATGAGAGAAGTCATTCATTGTGAAGGAGATTCAGTGGAGTAGTCAGTAGCCGTAGGGTTTTTATTTAGGAATTAGGGTACTTACTTGGCAGGGTTGGGCTTGGGGGTTCATGTAATTGTAAAACCTGCCATATTTAAGTAATATTATAGTTAGCTACCTATCTTAATAATAACATTCTTATTTTTATTGGTGTTCAGACAACTCGTCCGGTCGGACAACTCTTTACTAATAGTAATACTAGTCTGACAACTCGCCAGTAAGACAACTCGACGAAGCGAAAGACAAGTTGACAGGTGAATGGGGTGCATTTTTCGCGGTCGTATAAACCAATAACTGTTTCAGTTCAACTTGCCAGTGGTTAATCACTGTCATTGATGTAGGGTTGTCTGATCAAAAGTTGACTTGTCTGACAGTTGAGCAAACCAGCCGTCAAGTTAGTTGTCTGACCGGACGAGTTGTCTGAAACCCGTCGAGTTGTCAGACTGTTGTCGTTGAGTTGTCAAGCAGACGAGTTGTCTGACATCCGTCATATTTGTTAAGTCTTTTTAAGAGAGCATTGCATTTTAATTGCAGCAGAAGCATGCATGTGTCACTGTAGTGTCACTGGCAGTGTCAGTGAGTCGACTGTGAGGTAGAACCTTCATATGGTTAGAAGAAAGTCATGGACTTGAGATTGAGTACAGTGTCAGTAGTGTAGTAGGCTGTTCACGTAAAAAAATATTAAAACAGTCTAATATCTAGCTTTTTGCAGTCGGATAAAACACAACTTGAGAAATGATCTGGCGTTTAAAATTTGAAAATCAGATGTTTGGTTGCAAAGATACCTCTTTTTATGAGCCCGGTTCAATAAAAAATGCGTAGTAATATTGTTCAATTCTAATTATATTCCTTATTTAAGCCGCGGCAATGGTAAAACTGAAAAACGAAACAAGCATACAGAAAACACTTACTTTGACTAATGTCCGACTTTTGCCTAGTCTAAACATGGAGGAAAAAAAATTTCATCTGTGTAAAGTTGTTAAATTGGTTTTTTTTGCGCGTTGTCGAAATTTTTACGGCAGTTCTCATTGAAATGACAACTCTTTGACATGAGAGGGTGCACGTTGCACATTAGTCTTAATTTCAATATGTTCGCAGCTTGTCTGAAGAGGGCGCCTTATATCGTTTTCGTGCGTGAAAACGTGCGCTTTCAAGGGGAATGTCTTGAACCATAGAGCAATCTTGAACTAAGACTAATACTCAGTTCGGAATGGGTCGTGTCGCCGCGGAGTGCTAGAAAAAAGTCTTCTAGCCTAAAGAGTTTTCAATCAAGCTGCCTAAAAATTTCACACATATACATATCCATTTATGTAAGCTTTCTTGCTTATAAACTCACATTAAGTTTCATTGTAATTTACATGGCGAAAAGCTACTTTGAAAACTTGTGCACAATGGCATGAATGGTGCAGAAAAAGTAAAAACACAAGATTTTCGAGAATATGCTTATGACATGCAGAAAAACATCTGCTACATCTTGATGTTAAAATGTTTTCATTTCCTCCAGCCAAATCCATGCTAAGCACGAAAAACCAACTTCTGGTTTTTTTCTGGTAGTTCCCGAAGAATTTAACAAAGATATCTGACCGTGAGTTGATTGACAGGAATGACAGGTCTTTCACAAATTTGAACAGGAGTTTCGCGCACAGCTGTGCAAGCTGGAAAAGGGTTTGCTTTTTTTTTCATCGATATCTAGAAAAATATACCTCCGATTTTGATAATTTTTTCAATGTAAGTGAAAGGAGATTTGGTTCATGCCTGCTATGAAGTTTAAGAGTTGTGGAATGAATGAAACGTGAATTAGGGTTTGGTATTTTTTGCTCTTTCTTCGGAGCCAGTGTGTTTGTGTGTGGTGCGGGAAAATGTGTACACACGAAATGTCAGTTGATGGAACTGCCTAGTTCTAGTAGGAATGCTAAAATAGGTGAACTCTGGTCATTGGCTCAGCAGCAGCGGCTTAGGACTTTTTCGGTGGGGGGGGGGGCATTGCTTTTAACTGGGGGGGGCAGGGGAAATGGGTTTGTCAGTGATGGGGGTCATGCTTTTATTTTTATTGTCATTTTGTGGCCGCGGTAGCAATCATGACAGCGATCGTTCACTACATTAGATTGTAATTTGTATTTAATAGTGTTTTCCTCTTTCCCTTTTGCTTTTCTTTTTGTGAGCACTCGTGATTTTATATTTTTTTAGGGGGGGGGCACCTGGCACCCTCAGGCCCCCCTTGGCTATGCCACTGTGGTCCAGTGAATGGGTACTATTTGACATTTTTCAATTACTTTTGCATCATCAGATCTACTGGTAGCTTTAACAATGGCAGAGTCTTGCGCAAAAGAACCTGGCAGCAGTAAGCCAAAGATGGCAGCAGATAACACCCAAAAGCTGACATACACCATCCACAAATGGTCCAGCTATTCTTCTAATTATGTACCCGAGTAAGTCAATACAACTAAACTAAATAAATTGAGTGCTTCCCTCAATTTAGCCTAGTTAGAAAAATGGCTTGATGTTCTTCCTATTTCAGTCTGATTCCAATTTGTAATGTTTTGCCCTTACAAAGCATGACACTAGTCTAACCTCGTTATGAAGAGATTCTACTTATAAAGGGTACAATATATTTTGATGTCTCGAATCTCATTTCTGCTTGGTATTTCTTTGTGCTGCTGTTACCAAGAGGTAACTTGGCAAGGCCCAGATGATCTTGTTTATGTTGTACACAAGAGTCGACTGACATTATAAAAAAGCTGAACATTTCTGTAAAAAGCATTTACAATTTCATGAACCACTGCTAGTACATCAGCTCTATTTTTTGAATTGAATCTTTCATTTTTGGGGTTTTCATTTTATTTATAGAAAAAAATGTATTCAACTGAAATTTAATTTGAAAACTGTAATATTAACTTACATTGTACACCTAAATGTATTTTTCCAGAAATATTTTGGTAGATGCCCCGAGTGATCAGGCGTCTCGTTGGTCATCAGATAGTAACTGTCCTCCTCAGGTAGGTAGTAACGTGGGTGGATCTGAGAGAACTAGAAAGACGGTTTCATTAAGAAAAGAGTCACACAGTTGGGAAGTGGAACTTGTGCTTCTCTGAGTTTTAATAGACTGTCTTCATGGACAAAAAAAAGGTGTAACTTTTAGGGCTTAAATTAAGCGGAAAAATCTACAAGACAGCAGAGCTTGCGCAAAATGTTTTTACTGGACAAACATTTTTTTCTTACAAGACAAGAATCAAAATGAAAAAAAAAAACCCCTTCCTTATACAGGTTAACAATAACATACAAAGTATGTTATCTCATTGAAACAAGTACTAAGACCTTGTAAGAGAAGATTTAGCTCTACATGTAGGTCTTACATAGTTGCATATGGGTATTAAGTAAGCTTCATCGGGGAGAATTCTACACCATGTACACAGGACCGATGTGTTCAAACAGTGGGCAAATACTCACCAGTATATAAAAAGACACAATTTTTTTTATAGATTTAACATCAAATTGACAGAAATCATAAAATAAAAACATTTAAAGTGCTCCAAATTGCAGATTGCACAATAAAGCTTTTAAAACCCAGCATGCTTCAGCCAAAGTTGCAAAATTTGGGGTCTGGAATGCCCCCCAGTTTTGAAAAATCCTGGTAAGGACCCCCACATTACATAACTCAAATCTTATTTTGATCACACTTGGGTTATTTTCTAACCAACATACAATTATATGTTCACATTGTCTGTTAGAAAATTTAATGTAATTACCATGTTTCCCTTTGTTCCCCTTTTTTGAACCAAATCATAGTTTCTTATTCTAAAACTTGAGAAGTGCTCACTGGTGAAGAGTATCTCATTTGGGAAGTATGAGAAGACACATGTTTGTAACCTGAGAAAGTTCAAGATCCTTGGAGGCATGACTGAGGAGCACATGGTAGAGCTTCTAACCAGGTAAGCTGCTGAAGTTTCAGGGTAATTGAAATTGTTCCCAAAAGGACTTGAAACGAAAGGTTGCATGTTCCATAGCATCTGAACTTGGAATCTTCGTTATCATTAATATCGCCATCAGGCTGTAGCACGGCGTGGAATTACACAAATGCCATGGAGGTCAGGACCACGATTGCCCCTGGTCTGCTGGTGGTCTGGGTCGTGGGTGCCTCTTCAACAGTTTCCCATAGTCAGTGTTTGGATACCAGCGTTAAGCAAGGTTGACCATAAGCCAGTTAAGCAGGTCTGAATGTGGACGATGCCAGGCCTGGAATTACATGGAGGCCACATAGGCCATGGCCTTTGCAAAATGAAAATTGTATTACTTGCCCTCTCAAAGATGAAATTCTAGGCCTGCTTTAATCTATTGCTAGACGAAGCCATTCTCATCTTTCTGTCAAGGTTATGTGTTCCTCCATTCTTGTCCATGCGATTACTATGCTAGAATTTTGTCATACCATTAAGTTCTCCCCATTTGGTTTTTCCGTGCAGTATTGTATTCTTTAATTCATTGTGTAAGGCCATGTCCCAGTTAGCGGCTACAGCTGCCGCTGTAACTAAGGGCAGCCTATGCCTCAATGCATAACGATGCAGTGTTCAAGCCACAGCCATAGCTGCTAATTTGGAAACGACCATAAATATTTTATATGAATAATTGCCTATCTTTAGTGAGTTTTTTTTCTACATAAGTTATTTGTAAGTGTGGAGCAAAACCAAATCATCTTGTTCTTTCTCAAGTCAACATTGCATTACATCATTATTTTTACCTTTGCATTTCACTATTTTGATTGTATCCTGAACTACTTTGAGGAACATACTTATTTCTATCTCTTGACAGCTGTCCTAAGCTCCAACTCTAAGTCCTCTACTCTATTTAGTACAGAAATGAGATAACTTACAGTAAAGTTGTTGTTTTTTTGTGCTTTGATTATGATAGTGGGCTAGAAAATGACAGCAATCAAGAGACATTTCCAGTCAAGCACATGGTGAATGGCAGTCAAGTACCATGCCGATTTATCAAAATAGGTGAGAAACACTCATTATGTGTGAGGTATATTCAATCTGATGTTATGTGACACTGAATCTGAACATGCTGAAGAGCCTGTACCAGTAGAATTATACCAGTGGAATCACTAAATCCAGTTAAAAAGATCTTGCTACACATGTACTTATTAAAGAGCCTGTCTGAAGTAGGATATCGAATCATGAATATGATAATCTCCTTCAGTGACCATCTCAGGCCTTGACATGTGATGTCACTGGCTATTTGTCATGAATGCTTACACTGTTTAATAAAAACAGCTTTGAAAAATTTACATTATTTAGAACAACTATTTTGCAGAAGAATGTATTGATAAACTTTAAGCATTATTTACATTCTTTTTTCTGCTGTTTTTGTTTTTGTTGTGGTGATGTTTTTGCTTGTTGTTGAATAAATTGTTTCCATTAAAAGGCTACTCCCAAAGTGTCCGTCTTATATCAATTTCAACACAACTTTGCTTGTAACAATTCCCATACGTATCCTTGTTTTTCTCAGTACCCATGCTGTCATGTGGTCCTAGCTTCAACTTCAGTATTTGGTACGTTGCAATAAATGGCATTGATGATGCAGACACAGTCCAGCCCTGTCTAATCAAGTATAACAAGGTAAAATATCAAAAACAGCACATTATTCTAAAAAATTTCTACAGTAAATACACATAAATTCTTCTGCAAGGAAAGTTGGTCGTGTTTGATGTAATCCTGTGTTGATTTCTTGAATCTTGGGAGATATTTTCACTCTCAAAATGTGGCCTAATGTCATGAATGTCTTTGTTACTAAAGACTTGGTTATATTTATGTGCAATAATTTCATTAAGCACATGTTGCATTGTGTTAGGACTGAGGTTCAGTCATTTTGAAGTTTTTGAATGTTGCATACTTCTTGTTTTACCCGTGGCACATTTCATTGTGTACCATATTGATTGCTCGTTCAAAAAATGCAATACATGCATGATATGTATATTCAAAACAGCCATGGCTAGACTTTCTAGTTCTCAGTAAGCCCAGCTGAAGTGGTCTCCCCACTCCGATCATAAATGTTAATACCTGCTTTTATTTAACTGTTTCTTTGTTGTTTGTCTTATTTGGTGCCAGCATATTGCAACTTGAGGTAAAATTTGCTTTGTATACAAGAATGAGAAATGTCACTCTTACAACTGAATTCAGCTTTCTTTCTGTGTGTCTGGCAAAAACAAAGAAGCCCTATTTCCCTCAGATTTAAAGAAATGATCTCATTGATTTTTCTTGTTTGATGCTGAGGATACTGTTCCCAGAATGCTCCTTGAAACCTACAACTCCAGGGCATTGCCAAAATATGGATAGGTCATCGTATTTTTAACACACTGCCAAAAATATGGATCTTAGTTTCTGACCTTTTTGTCAACAATGACTCTCACACATGCTTATAATTGTTGGATTATTAGTGCTTGTGTTATTTTGGGTAATAATAGTCGCCCATTGACAAAGAATTCCCTCAGTTTTTGCTTCATGTCTGGCCTGTCATTTCATTTTTGAGAGGGCAAGGACAATCACAAAGGGCACTTCCATTGGAAAGTCTTAAAGTCTACGAGAAACTTCTGAAGGGGCACCAAGGTCAAGACCGGGGGCAACAGAGGCCATTGCCTCAGTGTTACTCCAGGCTTGCTGTACCATTGATTAATAATGATAACTATTTTCTCTCAGTATCGAGAAAGGGAAGCAATTCGCCTTTGTCTGAAACACCTTCGCCAACACAACTATGGAGAGGCTTTTGAAACATTACAGAAGAAAACCAGAATCAGTTTGGAGCATCCAACCATATCAGAACTACATGAAAAACTGGTGAGAAATCAAATAGCCCAATTGGTAACAACTTGTTCATCGACTAGCTAAAAAGGCCTTTATATATTATAACACCCCGTACAAAGATTCTGCCTGTTGATTAGTTTACCGCACGTCACATGATATGTCAGATTTTTTTACTAGAATCCGCGCGAACGGGATGCGCTATGCGCGTAGCAAATAATGTACTATACCCATAGCAACAGCAGCTTCTTTGTACCTTGACAGCAAGGCACAATTTGTGTATGGAGTGTTATATAACAAATACTGACTGCTTTCACGTGCGCCATGATTAAAACTACGACTCTCTCGTTGATCTCTTGATTCAATGAGAGACTGTTGCGTTGTTTCAATGAGAGACAATGAAAGGCGTCCCACTCACTGGTCCTTTTCTTTTTGTTTTTCGTCTCTATTGTTTTTGTCTCTGAGAACAATAGAAAAGGCCAAGTGAGTCCAACGCCTGATATCATCTCAGAAGACACCCAGTGGAGGGGGCTTTTGATTTTCACCTTTTGTGGTGTTGTGTTTTTATGGGCGGTCCAAGTTTAGGTTCAATGTTTATGTCATATTTTAATGTTCTTATGTTTGTTTCTTGCTTTTGTTTCGGTCCTGTTTAAATTTGTACAACACCTTCAGTCATGGAGATAATATGCTATTCGAGTATAATGTTATTTTTAAAAATTATTTCTATACCTAGGTTATTCAGGGTGACTTCAGCTGTTGTGAGCGTATTATAGAACGAGCGTCCGAGGAAGGTCACTTTGAGCATTACATCAGCATGAGGGATTACCAGCCAAAGTGGACTCTACTCTGCCCATTTGGTTCTGTAGAGGATGACACTAAGCCAGGGAAGAGGGGTGGTCATCAGATGTGTATAGACATAGAAACAGGTGAATTTACACAAGTGTTAATTCGGGATTGTGTTCAACAGTACATTTATTTCCATACTCACAGTAACAAACGACAGAATCCATTTGCAAATTCTGCGGCCAGATGCGTTTGATACCTGCTGTCACCTTACTAAACGTGGATGGATTGTTGTGAACGTATCATGACAGGTTTTTTTTGTGCTGTATTCAGCAGTAACTTTCCCTGGTGACTTTAATTGAATGTGTC
>CM021527.1:9815903-9845826 GCA_010994315.2 Pisaster ochraceus
AAAATTACTAGAGTAAACCAATATTTTTTTTATAAGCTTTAATGTGATAATTTCAATGTTTTTAAAACTATTTGTCCATTTTATACGCACATAATTTGTTTTTCCGATCCTGTCTGATTATCTTTTTTTTAAAAAGAGAGTAAATAACATAACAAGAGCTGCTGAAAGGGGGGCTTATTTAGGAAAAAGTACCGTTTGATTTTGGCAGAGGTGCCTCCATGAAACAATCGTGCACCCTCTCGTACCCCCCCCCCTTGAAATTTTACCTAGTTTCGGTGCTGCTCTTCGTGTAATTGTTCTAAACTTATGTTGATGTTTAAAGGGAAAAGAAATTAGGCTTTAAGGTCGAAGGACTGTTTGGGTGAACACGTTTACTTTGTAACCCTTGGTTTAGATCCTGTCAATTACAGTGACATTGAAACTGAGAGCTGATGCCTTCGAGTTGACCATGTTTAGTATTATATATTTATAAACATTGTTCAATTTCATACAAGGGCAATCTTTCATTTCCTTTAATATAGTTCTGTAGCGATAATGTCCTGTGTTACTTGGTATTTTACTCTTTGTTACAACTCGAGCTGTGAAAAACGGCTCGAGTCCTAACTTGGAAACATGTTTGAAATCCTTACATGGATTTTCTTCTGACGATTTCTCAGTTAATATTCTACAAAGCAAGGTACAGATTTCTTGTTCGGTACCGAAGTTCCTAGCAAAACATTAATCTTGAAACTTCTCACAAGTACACTTATGAGAATGTTACATAAATACATGTATAGCGTTCAATTCAATGTAATGCATTGAGGCAATTAAATATTGGCAAGGCGAGTTTTGAAGATTTAATTTTCCGCGGTGTCCGTTCGCGATTGCTTCGGCCAGAGATGTGGTTATAGTTCACCTCAACGCAGATGGATTTGACGTTGTTGAAAATGCCATTATAGTTGTCTGCTGTTGGTAGACACATGTATTTGGCTAAACATTTCCTTGTGACTTTATTGTATTATTCTTGATAATTGTGCCTATAAATCAGCACTACGTTGAAACCCCCCCCCCAAAAAAAAAACAAAAAAACAACAACAACAACAACAACATCAACAACAATGACCTTTTCACACTTGAATTGCTAACCCTGGCAAACTCCCGGTACATGACCATTTCCCAGGAAATTCTAGCTACCCCTGCTTTGAAGAGGGCTAAAGCGAGATAACCCCGGGATTAGCAAACTGAGCGTACATTCTTCCTAGGAAAAAATGCATCAAGTGATGTGAAACGAACATGGGTGGGAATCAAACTCACAAGGAATTTTCTAGAATTTGTATTTCCTGTGATTTGGCCCCTGTTTAGTGTGAATTTTTGAGATGTATGCTCAGTCGTGTCCACCATGGTTTACTTAAAATTCAGCAAAATAAAACTGTAGTTTTTAAGTACGTCACATCCAGACCTCAAACAACACAATTGTGGTGGATTTATTCAAGTCGACTGTACTGTCAAAACATCTGTTGTTTAGAACTTGGCTGTTGCTCTAGCTGTTGCTGTCCTTATACAAATAAACGAGTCACCCAGATCGATTAAAAACCTCAGCGAGTGATCAGGATGCCTAATAAGCCTACAAAAGACCCCTGGAATAGTCAGCACTGTGTGACATTTCACTCCGTAGCACTGCACACAATCTCAGAAATGCATCCCCATGGAGTTTTTCTTCTTCTTTTTTCCATCTTTTTTTTCATCTTTCCTATCTCCCTGTACTTAACATCCTTTCTAGACTTTGTACACAACATATCTTGTGGAGCACCACAATCTTTAGAACTCCCCTATGGAGTCCTTTTACCCCCCCCCCGATACCATAAGGTACCGACTATAAGCACATTGCAGTGCCGCATGAAATGTATATCACAATTCAATATACTGCTGTCTGATTGTCTGCTTGTTATGAACTTCTGGTGCTATTTCTTGGCAATGGTTACCGAGGAATTCTGCACTTACGGTTCATATTATGAACTTCACACAGGGCGCAGAATTCTGTGGTATGCTGCATCATGGAACTATAGGTGCTGCTCTTTGTACACTCTGCCATTGCATCCAGATTTACGGATGACCTTATCTCATCGTCAGGTATCTTGTTTAGTGACATGCATCAGTGGCACTCTCGTGGGGGATCGTCCTCTCTCATACACCAAACATTCAGCGAGGACTTCAACTAGCATCGATGTGATGAGGTCTCGTAGGACATCTCAACCTAATTTTCAGAAACCGTCTCAGAACATTTCGCACTTTTATCTCAGTTGTCGTTTCTCGCGAGAAAACAAATGCGCAGTCAAACTCGACACGGTCATGCATAATAATAGTTTGATAAATTAGAAAATAATTATATACTAAATGAATTTTAAAGGGCCACTAAATATAACACTCAAAATTTACCACAGCGAATGGCAACAACCCTCTTACCCACTTATAGTCCACGCTCAACTGTTCTGTTATGAATGTAGTCTATATTTCAAAACTGCTGTATCAAAATTTCTTATCGTTTCTAACAGACGATGACCCAGATTCACGGGCTCTCAGACGCAACCCACGGTCCAATCTGTAATCTAGAGCCTGCAACGTAAATATTTCATACTTGAAACACACTTGGATATTTATTAATGTTAGAACTAGGCCTACATCGCGAGGCGGAGGCAGTCAATCGGAGATGATGTGTCAGTCACATCATCGTTTACCACACTTCCTCAGACGTGTGAGCATCTTACATGGATTTGCTAGTGTTGTTTAATTTACTTAATAAGACCACAATGCTTAAAGGTGTTAACTTTCAACGACCATTGTTCTTCCCTACCTTCAACAGGGTGGTGCAAAAAGAAGGAACCCGTAAATGACAGGAATTTCAACCTACTTAACTTAATTGTTTTGTTTTTATAATGTGGCGAAGGATATGCCTATAGCTCCTCAACTATACATGGTGAGAATATCATTCAAAAACGCAAGAATAAATGTGCTATTGAATACAAGTCAAATCACTGTTGTCCACGTGTAGGTCTATGTAAATCGGGTGTTTTGTAGTTCACACACATATTTAGAAACATTCCCATGGAGCATGGAAGCGTGAAGACGTGTCGTATTATTCTTAAACGAGTGCTTTGATGATCTTAAAGAAACACAGGGAAAAAAATAACACTCACTGTTTTACAGTGTAGTGCTATTTAGTCTTAAAACCAAGCCCAAGAGCTCAGTCAAGCTGCTGGAAACGCGGTCAATGAACAAACAGGTTTTCTACGTGACATTTTAGAACTTCCATATCTGACAGACAATATGCACTTTGCAATAATTTTTTCGACACCTATGTCTAAGGAGCAAAATATTAATACAATTGCATTTAACTTTCGCAATTTGCTTAACACTTTAACTACTCCCGGGTCAAAATTTATCTGGATTCCAGGGGTGGATTTCACAAAGAGTTAAGACTATAGTCTTGGACTAGCCTTAAGTTTTTAATAACAGTAGTAGGACTAGTCCTAAGTTAGGACTATTTTTGTGAAATCGACCCGAGGTCCCTAGGTCTGACCCACATCTGGGTCAGGCTGACCCGTAAACTGTTCTCTAAAATGGGATTTTGACCTCGATTCTGCGTTAGTATTTGACCCTTTTCGGGTAATTTGTGACACAGACTCCGTATCCAGAAGCTGGACAGGCCGCCAGCGGAACCCGGTTTCGGGTCAAGTCTGACCCAGGAGTGGGAGGTCAACATTAACGTGAAATGTGGGGGTTCTTTCTTTTCGTATTTTGTCACAAACTACCCGCTACTCTGAATATAACGGCACTCATTATCACCCTAACCTCTGATCTTCAAAGACAAAATCGAAAGTCCTTATAGCCTTAAATCACTCGTCTACTTCTCGCAACAAGGACCCTTGTACTCAACAAGTGACTCCATTAGTAGCGATGATGTCCCGATAACTGGGACAAGTCCCTCGTAATGGGCCCGTCCAAAAATATCTTACTGCAAGGGGCAGTAAGTCGTAAGGTCCATGTCTGGCGGGGAATACGAGTGCTAGCGTGAATGCACGGACGGGTCATTATCCAACACACTCTTCACATATTCGGGTGTAAACCGTCACGACTTGGAGTGGATTTAATGCGTATTTCTTTAATTGGAAAAGCCATTTAAAAAAATACCCTCATAACATTTAAAACCCATACATTTTAACGATGATGTCAGCCCACCAAACCACAACTCCCACGCCCCTTCAAAAATTTAATAAATAAATAAATTAAAAAAGACCACAGAGAAAAAGCACAACAAACACCCAATCAAACAAAACACTCCTTCACAAACTAAAAAATTGTTTTATTCATCCTTTTGAAAAGGTCTTACTTTCAACCGTTGGTCAATTCCGAGTAAATTCAAAGTTCACCTAATGACAAAATAGTAAGAAAATTTTAAGAATCTTTTTTACACTCTAATGCCGTTTCAGTTCATCTACCTTTCAACAACTGCCGTGCAAGAAACCTCGACTAATTACATCAAGCGCTGTTTCGTATTATTTGTTTCTCTGAAAGCTATTGAATTTAAATAGGCTCGGTTTGTCCACGGGCAAGACAGAATCTTTGCATATAACCAAATACATCTATTGAGTTGATCAGGTTGCTTAGCTGTCATGGCAATGACGGGTATTGACGGTATTATCTCGGCCCATCTGCCCCGCTGGTCTCCCGCCTTACCGCCGCTCGCAATAAATTGCCAAACTCGATGACGTACATCGCGTACTTTTCGGCCCCAGATGCGGCTTTAAATGTCTTTTCTTTTGGCAAAGCTTAAAAGCTGAAGGTTTAAGATGTGATTTCACTTGTTTGGGGGACGAATGAACTGGAATTATTTCGACCAGCAGATGGAATAAAGATGGCAATCAGAGGGAAACCAAATACCAACCTTGGAGAGAAAGCTAGAGATGAGGAGTTAAGCTAGTTCATGAATACCCAAGAAAGAAAAAGAAGGAACAAAAGAAGAAAAAACGAGAAAAGGGAAGAGGGTGGTGCTTTACCCTGTATTATTATAAAGTAGGTCATTTTTCTTTGAAAGAAACAGCTCAGTGTTACACGTCACGAGAACTTTCTTGTCATCAGAGTCCTTTATCAATTGTATCATCAACTATTATATATGATGTAACATTCATGTTACTCACATAGGCCATTTATTATTTTTACTTCGATAAACAATTATTTATTTCAACGAGGGAGAACTCTACATTGGTACTTTTTCAAACGTGTTTCAACCGTACATCAGATTTCCATTCCAAAGTATGAATTGTTTTATCAAACTCAACAAACAACACCAAACTCACCAATTCGTACCACGTTGTTTATCTTTGTGTCATTTATTTCCCGATAACAGCGCTCACTGCAAGTTTTTCATTATAAGGGCAGACAAATAATTGTCGAGCCATGTTGTTGTTTTCGTTTATTATTTTAATTTAGCAGGCATTGCAAACTTATACCTGGAAATAATTCAAATGGAAGCTCATGTTTATCAGAAAACTGCACATAGCGTTAAAGGTTCGTATATTATGTCTGGTTTGTCTTCCCCTGTGTGATGCAAGACACGGGCATATAAGTCCCGAGGCCCCTTATTCACATCGTACGACGTATTTTTGTTTTTCATGGTAAAAGAAATAACGAGAAAAACAAAATCCGTTCGAAAATACCTTTGCGTATGAATAAGCCATTATTACACTCAATTACAGCTTGGCGGTGTGCCTATAGGGATTAGAGAATAGCCGTAAACACCCAAAACCATGACTGTTTAACTACTCAGATGTGAGTTTTCTTCGCATCTGTTTCATTTATTTCTTTTAAGCCATTTTTGTTAGTGGCCTTAATGTCTCGGTACTGCTGCGATCACACGGTTGCAGCTGCCCCGAGAGTGGCATGTTTGGATGGCCCTTTTGATTCGTTTACAAATGGAGAACACAAACGTCTTCAATAGTATAGATTGTCTCTTTTTTAATCACAATTACTGAAACACAAGATGTTGACGTCCGTCTTTGAAATGCCGCAGAGGGACTCTGTCACCGGGGAGGCTAACCTCAAATTACCGCCGCAACCGTCTCTCAGGTTCTCTAACCGTCCACGGAGATTATTCAAGCAATTTCCGCTCCGGCATGATTTCGGGGCAAACAGAAAATAAAGTGTCACGAAACAAGAGACCCCCCCCCCCCCGAAAAAAAATCAAAAAAAAATCGAAGAACTGCTGATGTTCAAGTTCTCTTTGCTATGATAATCCCGTGGAGGTTTCCAACAAACATGCTTTTCTCGATCACGCAAAGCAAAGAGTTCCAGGGACACGGATTTGATTCTTGCCAGGGTTCGACAAATAGCAGCAGATCTACTATATGCACAGATCCCGATGGAATTACACCTCGCAACATTATGTTGTGATTTATTGGCAACACTCGCTGGCTACTTTTGAAATGGAAGAACTCGACCGTCGTGACATTTTGTCGGCACGCCGTGGGGCACAGCGTTTCTAAAGTGTCAGTATTTTTCCAGAATACTAAGAGAAAGTTGTTAGCTGTACATATTCGTTATTGGATAACTCAGGTTTAGTAAGGTTGGATTTCTCACTTATGTTTACAAAAAAAATGTAAAACACGGCTGGATAACTCTTAATTTCAAAATGAAAACATGTATAGGCTTATTTGTTTATTTATTTTGTGGTTCATTAAAAAACACACATGACGACCAAATGGTCAATGTACACATGTACACGAGTAGGCTACTTTATAATATATAGGTTCTCTACAACTTCAATCTACGGTTATCATCACGTGCCCATTTTATTTATATTTGCATAGCCAGCTCGCTCTCACTTGGGCTGTCAATTGTTGTCTAATGTTCGTTACCTGTGCTTCGTTATAACGACACTGTAAACTTTCGACGTGGTCTTACTTGACCTATTCGGTGCGATATAAGGTCATGCCCGCCGGAGGGCCGCGCCTTCCTACCTGGGCAAGCTCGGGACGGGATGCTGACCGGTGCCACCATGATGACTGGACGTTGATTGTTGCTGTCCCAAATACTGGGTGCCGATGTGGGCGTGGTGTTCTACCAAGGCTACCTGCGGGTTCGCGCCGGACTCCTCGTTCCCAAAATAAACCTGGGTTGAATGAGCAAGCTAAAGCACCTTTTCTTTGTGGCATTTTATTAAGCTTATTTACGTTTATATTTGGCCGAATTCATGTTTCTTTATCGATTCATTCACTGTAGACAACTGTGCGTTATTTTTGAGCAACCTTTATTTCTGATTTGTATTCATCCTTCGTGACATTCTTTTATATTTTGTACGTTCCTCAATTTATTTTACTTTATTGTGTCTCATCCGTTTTTCTTTTTTCTTTGTTGATTTCTCGATTATACCGTTTTGTTTATTTCCTTTTTTTTCTGCTGCCGTGTACACCAGCTTCGCTTTTAAGGCTGGTCGTATGTAACACTATCGTTCTAATAACATCATCTAACCAGTTAAAACATTTTCTTTTAATTCTCAAAGTAAAACACACAAACCTTGTTATTAAAAACGAAATAAATATTATAAGTACAACACGTAATTGTTTTTATTTATTATTAATTCCTTTTTTTTTAACGTACAACGTTTTTCAATAATTCGATAGTTAAACATTTGTTACCCCAAAACTACAAAAATCGACAACATTAGCACACTATAGAATTTGAAACATGTTTTTTTTTCCTTTGTAATAACTACCCTTTTTACGTAAATAACTAGTCTAACTGGGCCACTAATCCATACAACTGGTCAATAACTGACAGACAGAAGGACATTGCTCGCTAAAACGGTTAAAAATTTTTACCACCATTTTGTGAGAGCAGCAACTCCAAAATGGTTTATCGATTTGCTTTGGTTCGATTGACTTCAAATGGTTCACAAACCAGATGTCTACATGAAATAAAAAAAAAGAACTTCTACTTGGCGAACCACGAGAAGCGTTTAAGCAGAAAATAGAGCGATTTCTTAAAAATTTTGCTGAGTAAGATATGGCAGGGGAACAATCTCGACTAACGCAAATTGCATACTTTGGTTGGTGAGCTGTTTCTGCTTGGCACGAGTTTTCCGTGCTTAGCAGAATTTCTGAATTTGGGTTCATAACATAACCATATCCAAAACAATCCCTCTGTAAAAAAGTAAATGGATTCTACTGGGAGTGTATGAAATTGTCCATAAGATTTTCTCCCCGAAGTATTTCGCGCAACATAAACACTGATTACAAAGGCTAATCCCTCACAAATATTTATTTACTGAGAATTACTTGAATTTCACAACAAATACTATTACAGACTATTCAGGTGATAGGAATGAACAGGTAAGACCAATGTAAAAGCAAAATCGATTTGCTTATCAAGCTTTTCCTGGATGGTTTGTTTTTCCCACAAAGTCCGGAAATTCGTATCGCTGTCAACCCTTTTAATATAATTAATACCGTTTCGATCAATTCCACGGTTCGTATAATCCCATTCATGGTCCATTACGTCTTTACCAAAGTCAATTTGTTAGCCGTTAATTGTGTTTACTCTGTAAATAACAGTGTTTTAACAAGGTCTGATTGCAATTACATTAAACAAGGGAATTGTATTTACACCACGGACACCGCAGTGAGTATTATAAATCCATCACTTTGAACCGCTGGTAAAACATTTCAAAAGATGACATTTTGTGATGTAAATCTGATCTGTCCTCGATTTAATGTCACATCTATCAGGTTTTCGTATTGGAAAGGTTGATGCGTCTTTGGTATTTGGAGCGCACATTGACGGAAACTGTATTGATGTATAAGGAAAAAAATACTTAATTGACCCGTAAATCGGGTCTCGGGGGGCATGACCCATTTCTGCTATTCAATTGGGGTTTTAGCGCTGATTCTGCGTCAGTTTGACCAATTTGGGGGTTATTTTGACAGAGTCCTGGTCAGAGTGACCAGTGTGTGGGTCAGGGTCCCCTGGGACCCAAGACCGAGTTCATTCTTACCATGAGGTTTTTAGAGTTTAGGGCTATTCCATAATATTGGGATAAAGGCTGACGTAGCCTCATAACAAAATAATAACAACGATTTAAAAATCATATTCCTACTATCCTAATCGTAACCCTATTTTCATGATAACACTTGTATTCACTATCACCCAGATTATGCCCTTCTGTTTACAAATCAAAATCGTCATATATTTAATTGAAGACAGATTTGATAATAGAGATATACAATAATTATTCTCAGCTGTTGACTTTTCCCGTGTCTGTGAATGTCTGTTATATAACTTTACCAGCATTCCTCCAACGACAGCTAAATTAATATAATGACTAAGCTGACCTACAAACATTAAAACCATATAATTGTCTCACAGTGCCCTCCAATTATCTGCATTATGAAGAAAACATATCATCTCCATCAGCTGTCGCCTACACTCATCCCAGTGGTCCCATTCGCGAACGGGCCGCTTGCTGGCTGAGAATGCGGATCACCCCAAAGTGAGCGCACACGACCACTTCATTGCATGTTGTCATTATACACGCAGCAGCAGCGTGTCTCATTCTCACACAGTGCTTCGGTTGCTTTGACAGGGGATTGTCAAAACGAGAGTGGAGGCGAAACATATGAGGTGGTCACAACGGCAGTTATTTAAAACTGAGGGACTGTTTTTGATCTTCATAGAAAATAATCAGCTGTCAAAAAACTGAGGAAGATGCGGTGAGCCGTGGAGGCAGACAGAGAGAGATGAAATCTCGAAGACAGATCCTGGGTGTCCGTTCACCAAGACGATAATGCCTATACACGGGAATGAAAATGCCAAACTACGGACTCTACTGATGTAAGCGCTTTAAGCTGTTGTCGTGACCGTGGTGTCAGCTATGGAAAGCTTTTGCTATCATCCTAAGATAGCACAACACAACGGCGGTAACTTTGCGCGTTGGTGCCTCTTATTGGAGTAACGATTGATTGACAAATGAGGTAAAGTCACGAATCCACGTTATTTGTTTCTTTGTGTGTTTTAAGTTGTAATGCATTCGGTAAAACAATATGGTAGTTTCAACTGATTGTCGTGAAGTTTTTGCATGACATAGTCAAGTTGTTTTCATATAGCGTTCAACGTTGATAATACTATCACACCTTTTTACCTGATTGACGAAATACATTCCGTAGTCAAGATCAAGCATAAGACATCAAAATTTATGGGATGGCATTGTAAGTGTACGGTACACTAATATATAAGAAAGCCTTTCCCCGTTGTTGTTGTTGCTGCTGCTCATTGTGGTGCCGGTGTTCTTGTAGTTTCAATTTGACGCTTTATTTCTTATGGATAAGGGGATACTTTTGCGTTCTTGATGTGAAATCCGACAGTAAGGTACCATGGTTGTTTTTCCTTCGCTGGTGTGCATCTCTATATGCCTCGGGACGTTGGAGTACATTGACGACAACGATGAAACCTGCCCCAATGAGATGTGTCTTGCAACTTAAGATGTCAAGAAGTAGAGCGCATTATAATGTAGTGCACGATTTCTCGTTGAGAATGGTGCTAATCTTCATGGACTCTAACGCGCTCTTTTTGATTTTCACGACAACGTGACCTTTATGATCTTACTCTTTCGACAACTCTAGATCCTAAAATAGCCCCTCACTGTCAACCTTGTTGATAATTTGTATTTTCTAATTTCTTTGTTCATTATACTTTTTGAGGTAACCTCTGCTAACGGTACACGATTCGAACTGGTCTCTGGTCACGGGCGTGTTATCTGCTCAAGAATACAGAGTCGTGCACGACTCTGTATTCGTACTGTGCACGAACCCATGGGTTCGAGTCCCGCCCGAGTCACCTGTGTTTTCCCATTAAGACTTGGAAAGCACTGAGTGTCAGAGCTTATACCACACATCAGTGTGAAAGCTAAACGTAAGTCATCATCATCTTTATCCCAGATGTAATTATCACCATCGATTGAATTTATTAGTAGAATTCTTCAACTTGTGTTTTATTTATTTATTTATTTGTTTTTGTGATGGGGTGGAGGTGGGCTGTAAACTGCCGGTTTCAACCTATATGGGCTGCTAGGATCCTGCTTCATTGGCATTAAATTATTGTATCTGAACCAAGAATAGGCTGAAGGGACTTATCATTAACTTTAAATAGCGCTACACTATAGTACAAATAGATGCTGTTTTTTACATAACCATCACGATGCCATACAGTTCGTTAAGTTAAAATTTGTTTACAATGCAATAAACATTGTATTGGTGCTAACCTATTTCAACAGAATCTCCTAATCACCTTTGATAAAAAAAAGTGCACCAGCACAGTACGTTTTAAATATAAGATGGTCTTTAACCTAAGATACCTGGAGGCTCATATTGTTTGCACGTCACCCCCAAACCATTTTCACAGTCCTTTTACCATGTCATGACTTATGTCGGTATGACCACAACCTTCTAATGAAATGGTATTGATATCCCTGAGGCGACTTGATCTACACTGCACGAATCCCACCACTGGCCTGATTTCTCACCGAGATTTCTCATTAATTCCCGCCAATTCCTAGTGCCCCAAACAACTCTAAGCCATTTACTATGTACGGGCAATACCGATTATGAACTTTCCTAAAGACAGTGTGTACCCGAGTGGAGACCGTCTGGTGATGATTTGTGGTGTTACCCCCTCCACACTCCCTCCACACCACCTCTCCCCATCCACTCCTCGTATGCTACATTCCCTTGAGGTAAGCACTCAATCAATTTCGAGTGCTTCTTTTATGATAGCCGCCAATTCTTCGTGTTAGTACCCGCCATATTCCTTGCTTCTTTGTCGTTAAAATCCTCGGATAAAATGCCCCATGGCTGTACTGCGGTGCCACCATGCATACAAAATGAATCCATGATGAAACTTGCTGTTCGGATAGGCTTAGAACAGAAAACATAACGCACACCTTCATGATCTCCTTGTCGGATGTTTCTTTGAAATCTCGTACCCCATAAATAAAGTATTACGTTGTAAACCACGAGGAAAACTGAAAGTGTAAACTTTGAATAATTTACTAAGAAAATTTACTAGAGCAGGATTTGAATCAGCGACCTCCGGTTTAACGTGCTGGCGCTTTACCAAATGAGCTATCTAGCCATACGTTGGCGGTCTCCCTATTTTGTCAATATCTTTGTTGGGGGTGCCAGTCAGAGGCCAAAAAACCGTCTAGTCATATTTTCTTTGTTCAACCCCAACGATGTCCAAAATTCAGTTTTCCTACAAGAGTTTATCTTGGTTGATGGTTATATAAATTTGATCTTCAAATATCCTATGTTTGATGCCATAAAAGGTAAACAAGTTTGCAAGAAACTAAATCTTCATTTTTTGTAAACGAAATCAAACATTCATGAATTCCTCATTCACGTGACCTTCCACGGATTCTGCAAAATTTGTTTCAAATGAAAACAGAACTACGTCAATTTTACATGATCAGAGGTCACAGGTTCTACTTCGCCTCACAGCAGAGTGGTGATGTTGTTGTCGTTTGCGTTATTCTGCTCATGAAAAAGGAACTGGCTCCATATTTAAAGAAACCGTAGACAATATTCTCACTAAAAACGAGTAAGGACATTTTACGTATTCATTAGGCTACAGCAAAACCCATTTTGTGCAATAAATAACGAGAATTCCATTGCTGTGGGCGCATTATTATTCAAAAAGTACAAATTTGAGGAGCTATATAGGAACTTTCAACCCTTTCAGCAATTCCACTCATTGTAAAACCGCAGAGTAATTATTGAGGGAATAAAAGAGTGATGATTATAGGTCCTGATAAATGGTCCTAAAACGGTCGTGGACTTTAAATTGAGAAATATAGTTTGGGTAAATTGTGTCTTCAATGATTAAACGTGGAATTCGGCCCTCGGTCTGAGTACGTCATGAGAATATAACATTCGGCATTGTATGCCGCATACACAGATCCTTGTCATTTGATTGGTGGAACATCCGTCACGCGTCATCCATGGTATTGCCACTGCCGTGACGCTCAAAAAAACTAATATAGGAGTCTAATATTGTGGATAATTATAGGACGCTTCGCAGCACCGTTTCCTAAACAATCGTTTCACAGCGGACGTGTCACAGCGGACAAAGTTGGCGGTTACACGGAGTTGTTCACGTTGTTGAGAGGTTGTTTTGTTTTAGAATTTTCAGAGGGCGCGCAGCGGACGAGTTTCCGTGTATATTTTGAGGTTGGTGTGAACAGCAATTCAAATGACAAGGATCTATGGGTGAGTTATATAAAGCATAAATTAACGGATGAAATCTGGCTTTTCCACGTCACTCGTCTTCGCCTCGTAAAATGGAATAGTCCAGATTTCACCAGGTAATTATATTCTGCGACAATACTCGCCTGAATCCAATATTTTGATAAAAGGGCCAAGGCAGATTTATCCTTTGAACAAATATTGTTAGAAAAACAAGTAATTATCAAAATCGCAAAGTGGCTGTTCACCGATATGCTTTGTTCAAGGACAAATCTGCGATGGCCTTATAGCCAAACATCTTTCCCATAACATGCTCTGACTGTGTGCCAAATTCCATGCTCTTATATCATCAAAGGCCTATCCCTTCACCTACCTGCCGTACTGTACAACCGATGATAAAATGTCCATGTTTAATTTAAATTTGAAAGCAAACAGACTTTACGGCTCAAAAACGATCACCATAATTAAACTCAGCACGTCGTTCTCACTCCCTCGACAGCATCTGACAGTGTAACATGATAACAAAAAACACCATCACAAACTTTACCCCATGTATTAGATGTTTAAAGCACTTGTTTTCCTTCTCGTAATTACCAAATGTGTTGACAATGACTCAAAAGAACTCGAGCTTTGACGATGAGTCAAAGTTGTCGTCGACGAAACGGAACACTCTAGGGAGAGAGCTCAGCTATGTGTAAGGTTGTTCACACCATTTGTCTGAGACTGTTTGGGAAGTTGTCACCCGTAAGAAACTTCTGTCATTAATTTAAAAAGACTTCTAAGGATTACCCTTCTGATGCACAGACTAGAGGCTCTTGTGTTTTGCAATAACAGGTGAAAGTTGAAGTTGTTTTTCTCAAAACAACTATAAATAATAGCTCATAAGTATAGGTAAGAAGATGGGGGAAATGCAATCGGAAGCTTACCTACACTCTCAAAATGAATGGTAAAAAATAAATGGGTAAAAAACAAAGTTATAAAATTTAAGTATAACATGACCAAACTTAATACACAACTTCTTGGTAATATTATATTTTACACACCTTTTTAACCGAGGTCAAGTTTTTTTTATTGACCATGAAAGATTTACATAATTTACGAATGGCACTTGGCAATTATGTTAAATTGTACACAGCCTGTGTATTTTGTTTCTGTGTGTGTATGGTATAAAGTATACAATGTTGACAATCGTCCTGATATTTCCGTGGATCTCATTTGTTGATTACATGCAAATATATTAGAGTCCGTTCTACAAACATTCTTCTGATCAGGTAATTTAAATTAGCATTAGGTTAGTGACATTGCTTTCTCCAAAAGATTTGCATGTTTTTAAACGACATGATTCCTGAAAATTATAATAAACATAATATACAGCCTATGAGACTGAGACTTTCTAATGTTTCTTATGGGTGACAATTATCAGGTTATTTCTAAAGCGTAAAGAATACAAAGTCTGATTTAATGGTATATATAGCTTGTAGAGATCAACGTCCTGCGTGTGTGAATTGATATAGCATAACAATGAACGAAAATCTCAGCTAATGAAATAATAATAGTATTAATAACAGTTGTCAAAATGACGTGTGGTGAAATATGTATACGCTTCTACTGTACAACGTACGTCAATTTAAACACATTTGAATGAAAAGGAGCTATTGTCGAACAATAGTGCAACTATATCTTCACTCGTGTTTCGCGAATGACGCATGCATCCACGTCGAAAGCACGACTCTACTTTTGTTTGAATACACCAAAATAAAATTGCGGAGTTGTGCTTTCTGCTTAAATCAACATTGATTTTGTGCTACTGACAGCAGTGAGCCATAGACTAATTCCATTAGCAATTTATTTTACAAGTCCTATAAGACATCTGAGTTATTTAAAACTGAAATCTGTAGTATAAGAAGGTTCTAGACTGTAGAATGTCGGAAATACCGTCATTTTGTCATGAATTTGTTATAATGGCTTGACTGTACTTTTTTACGGAATAAGCACGTTTGTTTTAGAGATTTAAAAATAGGCGTACATTTTGAAGGCAGCATGCCCATGAGTCAAATACGTTCTGATGAGCAAAGTAATTAACTGCGTGATTTTCCACTTTCTTCTTATCGAAGTAATATTGCATTTACTGGCGTGGTTTCTTTTTAAAGGGAAACTAGTTTTCACTTAACATCAACCTGTGAAAGTTTCACCTAAATTCGGTGGTGACGTTTAAGTGAAAATAACGAGAAATGGTTGGTGTTTTGTAACATTCATATCTTCTTCTTCTTCTTCTTCTTCTTCTTCTTTATTGCCGCAAATGAAGGTTTTTTTAGGGATTTTATTTTCTCAACATTACTTTTGACCGAAATATTTCTGCGGATCATTTGTACCAGTGTGACTTTAACAACCAGGGAGCTTTCAAATTGAACCCAGTCAGTTTCGGTTTGTTGGTTACAAGAAATACGTATACTGTTTTTTTAGTATAAAAGGAAACGGGGCAGTACTGACATGTACCTCACATTCAAAAGAAAGGGCAGTTACCCGAGAAGTCCACTTCCTGTCTTTTTATTGCACTTTCTCATTTTGTGAATGGAAACTCAAAATCACGTGGGTGTTTTTTCTTTATGTAGTTAAAAAATATAACGCCACGACATGTTGATACTGCCAGACCGGCATTCTGCTCGGTGGCTTCTATTTGAAAGGTTTTTCATAAGATCTGATGGTGATTATGTGTGAAAGGGGGCCATAAAATGGCAGCAAATGAGATAAGGTACAGGAGTTATGTTTAGTTGACGGTCTCACCCGCAGTGTCCTTACGTTGCTGACATTTTTTTTTTTAAAGCTTAAGGTCTTTAACAAACAATGGAATAAATCGAGCAAACAGTCTCAGCTCTCAGCCACAATCGATCAACATAATCTGCATTTTAATTAAAATCTTGGCGGTACGGATTGACATGTTGGTTTTTTTTTTTTCATGAAGGTTGTTTTCTGAAGGTTTTCTGTGCATTCAAATTAATAATTTAGCTCTATATGTTGGTGCCATTCCTAACAGCCAGAAAATATATCCGTTGAGAATACATCCTGTGTTTTGGAGGAATGAATTCATTCCTATCAGCTTAGAGTTTAATAAAAGCTCAATCCATGGCCACCTGGTGAATATAAAATAAGGTGCGTCATGTTTTGAGTAACTGCAAGGAAAATGGATGTTTGGTCAGGGATTCTATGGAAGTTCATAAACATGGATGACTCGAGTACGTTATCCACCAGCTAGATTTCAATCGACATTTTAAAACCGTGAAAAATTGAAATAAACGCCCACATAAAGTGTTAAGAACCGGCGTAAAAGACGGTCTCGTGTTTCAGCTTTGTTGTTTTCTTTTTATTTAGAAGGACGATTGGAAATATTTCATTTGAGAAAACAACGTTAACTATGTCTGTTGGTTTTCAACCAATTATTATTATTATTTTTTTTTTATTAAGGCCTGGGTTTTTTTTTAACTGAAATAATTTCATGTGTTCCTTTTGGTCGGTAAGCAGTTTGCAACAGCTAATTGTACTTTCTTAGAAGGTTTTTTTTTTTTTTTTTTTTTTTTTTTTTTTTTTTTTTTTTTTTTTGACAAACACATTTATCAAGAAACAGATACATAGTTTTATATCAGCCATCAGTGACATTTAAGATTGGATACTTTGTCTTTAAAAGTCAATAAATAACATGAGATTCAGACTCCGTTTTGTAAATATTTCAGCATGGAATGTTTTTCTCAAGAGGATTGGTGTCATCAGTACCATCTTGATGTACAAAAAGTCCTCATGTTAATTGGTTTTCATTCTAAGAGTCATCTGGTTAAATTGCAGAGAAAACCATACTAATGGTGATTTTTTTTTTCAAGCACTATTTGCACTTTGAAAGCTTTCCAATTCATCAAGAGATAGAATTGCCAATTCAGCATTTTTATTTTAAAAAAATTTTTACTCTGAGCTGTCTCCGTCATAAAATAGCCGTCGTCACATCATGTCACAAAATTAGCCGCTGAACGTGTCAAGTTTACCCCGAAACTGTCATCCAGAAATATCAATTGCCCATCTTCTGTGTCAATCACACGCACCAGGGATCGTCCAGTGGTGGTAGGGAGCATATTGATCCACACTTGTCAATGGGGAGGCCTCGGTCACTCGGGTACAGCAGATGGTTTCTGTTGATGCACATCAGCCTCCGTCACTGTCGGTATTTGACGAACTTTGGGCAGTGGTAAATTATTTTGATGATTTTGATGGGGCACATTGCTGTAGAAATATCAAAAGAAGAATGAAGACGATAAAAACTCTTCAACGATGTTAACAGAGCTTAACTACGGTTCGGAGATTCCAATCAGAAAAGTGGTGCAGTTATGATAAAACCATTTAAAGCCCACGGCCAAATTTCATGGTTTTGCTCTACAGCGAAATTCTGCGCCTATGGCCTATAAAATTATGTGCTTTACAGGATGCCGTAAGCACAGTTTTTTGTGCTAAGCAGAGCTGTGAAATTGGGCACTGCAGTGAAGGCCGCTGTCAGCCCATGCTAAAATATTTAAATTTCCATTTTCTTTACCACATCGTACACACTGGTCAGCTCAAAGCCATGATATCCAATGGTTAGAATTGGGCAAAACTCTGCCAGCATCATTTATTGTCAATGGCAGACGAAACATAGTTATACAACTCTGTTAATTAAGTAAACAAATAAGCTTAAATTAATCCAAAGGCAATACCTGGACATGTGAACAACACACTTAGAAAGAAAAAAAACATTGTTGAAAAAAAAAGCAAAACAAAACCTATGGTAAAAAGCATGTCAGCATGTCCCGACAGCGTGTTACAGGGCGATGCAGCCAAACAGTCAGGTCCCTCGCTGAAGCCACTCGCATATTTCCATCGTCGCTGTTTGGTCATTATTGACGGAAAAGTTGAAGAGAGCTAATGGGTGTCTCTTCTTATTTTGTGTTCTCGCGTAAAAGTAAATCAAATCCCGCAATCTCCCGCAATGTCATTATTTGGATGGCTGTATACAGGATCAGGAGGCTCCTTGCGGGGCCGTATCAATTTCCTTGGATGAACCTGCTCTCCAAATTAATTGGTTCTCCTTCAAACAGTTCTGGTCATATGGTCTTAGGTTCCTCCCTCTATGTTGGTTGTGTATACCGTTATTACCCGTTCTTCCCATATACCTTGTTTTCACCAAACACGGAACGTGGAGATATTGACTTTCAGCCGTGGGTATGAGATGGTTATTAGTGTAATGTATAGGGGGCAATTAGCACCGTACTAAAATCACAATAGAACTCTAATTAGAGCGTTTGGTCGAACATCGTCATCAGTAGCTTTCATTACTCGCTCTGGATTGAACTATCAAATTATACCGTTAGTAAGTATGGAGATGCAAAAACTATCCATGGTAAGCCATACGATCTGCAGCAGAACAGAATATTTTCTGCACCTAAAAGTTAGCTGGTAAATTATGTGTCTGTAACAAGTAAACAGTGGCCAGTTTCACTGCAATAATTACCGTGGAGCTCTGCGCTTGCATTCACAGGTTTCCGCTATCACGGCGGTCGGCGCCGAATTTCTGAGCCAGTTTTTTTTTTTAACATGAAGCACAATTAATGCTTTACGACAAGTATGAACGCACAACTGAAAAAAAAAGTTCTTTGCTGAGCTATATGAATTACACTGTGCAGTAAGCGTGGATATTTCTGCAGCCTCAAGTGCTTGTTTCGCTTACGGTGAGCAAACTCTAAAAAAAACAATTCCCAAGTCAGAATTGACATGTATTACAGGTCTCACGGGACCTGATTCATTCCTGGGTCAGTCTGACTCGAATTCTACGCCTGTTTCGCGTCGTGCTGACCCAGAAATAGGTCAAGCCCCTTGCAACCCCGAATCCAGGTCGACTCGGACACGGGAGATTTTAGACTGCAGAGCCATAACAGTTCTTTACACTTATAGAGACAGTAACATTACAGCTCTATGTGATTATTGTAAGCCACATTATAATCAGAAGAAACAGTAAATACATATATAAATAGTTGTTATTCTTATGAAGTGAATAAGATTTTCTTATTGAGCATCATTGTGCTCTGTAAACAGTAACATTTATTTTGAAAACTCTACGTTCATGTCCTTTGTGTGGTTTTATTGTTTAAAAAAAAAACACATTTCTATTCAGAGAATAAGTTTTGGAAGTCTCCAAATGCTGTTTTCTCGACATTGACAGCATGTTAAATTTATTTTTAAATGTAAACATTATTGCGAATACAATCCATATTGTGAGCAAAACTATTTTGCAAATATTGTTGAGAAAATAATAGAGCAGCTGTGCGTCCAACCGTTGTCTAGCAGTCATTATGCGTGAATCCCTTAGCAATTTGCCCCCATTTTATGCCACAGCTGTTGAGACATACGTTGACATAATTGCATTTATTGCTGGGCTTGCAACAAGTTTTACGCTAGTAATAATCTTGAACGGTTCAAACCCTATACGTCAACACATATTTTCAATTTGCATCATTCACCATTTATTATTGGGTCAATATCTCTGTTGTTCCTATTTTCGTCAATCAGTTACGTGTACAAATATTATTTCTATGTGTAATATTTTGACAATAAAGCAAACTTTTAGACATAAGGCGACTGTTTTTCTATGTTTAAATAAAACCGTTGTAGCAAATTTGCTGTAAGTTAATATCAAATACTATCACTATTGTAAAGAAAAATTACTTTCAAGGCATATATTGCTCTTTCGTTTTCCAACAACAGAGATGCCAAATCAATATTTGGTCCATCCACTGTTTCTCTTATCATGCACAAACATGGCATTTGACGTCAGTAAATACTATATCGATCCAAAATGCAATGTCAACTTCACTTACACACACTGCCGATGGGCGAAGCAAAATGGCGTCAATTCAGTTCCCTTAACAGTTTTTGACTTAGAGGGCGTCCTTTTTGAGGTCATGACAGAGACGCTTGCTGTTCTGTGAAATCCAACACCTAGTTTACTCTGGGGTGTTCAACTTCAGTAGACGCTCAAGAATGTTCAGTGGACCCTTTACTTTGGTTTGTTTGTGTTTGTTATAAGTGATTTAAAACGCAAGGAAATATTTGAAGTTTTGTGATAGGGCTTTTTTCAAATCCTCATTAAATATACGTAAATTAGAAACAAATAAATCCCGCTCTGCTGTAAGAGTTAACCTTTTATTAATCATAATTATACGGACAACAAAACAACAAAAACAAAGATGCATCTATGAGTATTAAATGCACGTGTGAATTGATGATACTTTTGTATTGTGCCTATATTGCGTGCATGAAGAAACGCACGTTATTTATATATTCATTTTTGGAATGGTACATTCAATCCAGTGTTGCTGTTTAAACAAAGTTGAGGCTTGATTTATTACTGTTTTGTTTTAATCATGTTTATTTATCAAGCATTGTGAGCTGGATCAAGAGATAATCTGTAAACCCCAGGGGAACGACAATGGAATAATCAGCCTTTCGTGGATGACGTCGCGACATTGCAAAAGCGTTAATGTGCCCTGTGTCTGTGCCTTCATAACTAGCCGACGTTTTAGGCTTTTGGACAACCATTACTTTGACATTTTGCATGAGTAATACCACGTCTGCATCAATAATTTTCATCTTCATAATGCAACGGTTACCGAATTTATATTTGTTAGTGGCCTGACGTTTCGACCCTAGCAGAGTCTTTCTCGAGTCTTTCTCCAAAAGGCTAATTTTAGCTGTCGAGAAAGACTCTGATAGGGTCGAAACGTCAGGCCACTAACTACTTTGCATTTATACCGTAGGCAGTTTGCAACTATTTTTCATGTAATTTATATTACGTAAAGTTGTACCAGTATTATGTGCATCATGAAAACACCTGGCGACATGCATCGATCATACCGTATAATCTCCACATATTCTGCTTATTCACGATTCTCATCGCTGACTTGTTGTAACCCCCAAAGGAAGTGTATTCGGGAGCTTATTTACAATGGACAGTGGTATTTTAATTAAGTCAAAACTCACAACCTGAAATTTAAAATGCATTAAAGCGCATGCAGTGTATGTATGATTACCCTGGTGAAATCTGATCCTTACATTGAATTCTTGCTATAAACCCCAGGTGTACTAAACCTGTCCTTTAGCAACCAAAGGTTCGTTATCAATAGATCTCATCTTAGAGGCTTCTGCACCGCATCATCCGCAGGGAGTCGCCGAGAATAAAAAAATCCCCCTTTAAAACATCTTCTTTCTCTTTCTAATTCTGCAAGTCCAACCTTATATCTTTGACACAATAGTAGGATTACTCCAAGGAGTTGGGCTTGTGATAAACACATCGAGATATCGACACCGGAACGTTACCCGAGAGCATCCTCTCTCGCGAGGCACCCTCGGCGAGGAATAGCTGCACTTTCACCCGTGCCTGTTTCCATCTCGCGCCGGTCAGCGACTAGGTACATCCCGGGAAAAACAAAATATGACAACCCAACAGGGCAAGCCCGGTGAGATTCGCATTAGCAAATTGCGAATTTGCAGTGATTGATCGATCTGCATTTCATTGCCCCGGATAAAAACAAAACACGATGAGTTTGACCAGACTCAACTCGCGACATAATTGTTGGTTACAGCTAGCTGTGTGTCTTACCCTGATTGTGGTCGTACAATCGGTAACATAATGACTTCCAAAGGGAGGGTGCACCTTTTGTAATTACTTCAAAAATTAATGACAACACAAACTTACTTGGTAAGAAGCACTGCAGCTGGTGATAATGTATAGCATGTTGAGAAAAACATTGCTCTTCAAAGGAATGTGGTTTTCGAGAGACGGATTCAAAAAAATGTCAATATGATGAACAGTTTCTCAGTGTGTGCATTCCAATTACGGACTATTGTTCCTGCGTGGACATAGCCACTCGAAAACTGCATCCACCTTTTGAAATGAATTTTTCATTGATTAGTTTGACTGTATATAGCAACATTTATGCAAGATTAAACTAATCGAACAGTTAAAAAGGAATGTATGCTTTGTCTTTAAGTAGTTGTGGCTGAAATTGTTAATGGCCGTGTTGTAAATTACAATCATCAACACGTGCACAATTAGCCACAATGAAACAGTATTTTAAATATATCAAAGATGATGCTTTCTGTTAAAGAATTTGGTGTTTGTAGTAGAAATATGTCTGGAAATATCAGTTGACAGAAAGGTATACGTCGAAGGAATTGGTGTTATGTCCGTGGAGAAATATAAAGAAGAAGAGAAACAACCTTGATAGTCTTATAGTATTCGATGTAGTAGGGGGTGGTTCCCATTGCCGAGAATCCTCATTGAAGAACCAAGACAAAAGCTACCATTAGCAGACTAAGACATTTTAGTCATTGTCCAGAGTAAGCTGGAAAAACGCATCATAATTTAATTTGCTCCGTCTAAGCCAGCCTGCAACGGACTTTTGGGTTAAAGATTTAAACCTAAGTCTACCATAATGTTTGCAAAAATGTACGGGTTGAACGTTTACCTATAGAGTAAGTAACAGTTAATTGAAACTGGAGTTACAGCAGATTTGTACAAATTATTATTTTATCCCAATTTCTCATTGCAAAATGCACACATAATTTAAATTCAAACTGTATTTCAACACTTCGGACAGCGGTTTCCAACAGGACACAGCACGTGTACCAAAAATCAACTGTATATTAAGTCTGTAAATTATAAAATAGAAATTAATGTTAATGGTAATCACCGCTTCTATATTACTACTTCCGTATGTTCAGATTGGAAAAAGTGTTCTACTGTTATTTCGTTATCGATTATATTGTAAGATTTCTACCATTAACAGAAAGTGAGAAAATAAAATGTTGTTTGGAATTTAATTGAGTGTAGGGCCTAATATAGGTGACGACACATCAGTGCCGTCACAAAGTGACACTGTTTTGTTGATAAAATGAAACTTCTGAGAGTTTTTCAACTACAGAATTGAAAGGTACTGTTTTTAATTGTCTGTGACGTCAGTAAAGTGTTAAGAATACTCATACACTTCAAATACTGGGGTGTTAAATGTTACACCATGAGTGCTGTCGCATATAGATAATAAAAAAAAGGAATCAAAACATAATGGTGTTCAAACAACAATAATTTCTGCCAACACAATTACATATTTGTTTAACACCCGACGGTGTTAATGTTGGTATCTATAAGTGACCACACCCATCACCCCAGTATTTGCATTGTAGGCTAATGCAGTTTAATGCCAACGCAGTACGTGCGTATATTTTCCAATAAATGAAGTCATACAGTAGTGGTAGCTGCATGGTTGATAGTAATTATCGATCAAAATCTCAGAACTGCATGTAAGCCTCCCTCATAGAAAGTGGATCCATCACATTCCCCGAACTGATTATTTTGACGCACTTTCATCCCCTGGCCCACACCGTGCGTCACCCCCAGCAAACCGCCCCGTTGGTTAAGGCAAATTGTAAAACCTACAATGGTTACTCACTCTCTGAATTGAAAATTCCTCAACACCGTCTATTCAAATGAAACTAATATTACGGGCTGAACACCTAGACACACCTCGAGAGTCCATAAATAAATGCCAAGAATTTGTACAGGTCAAAATCAAGCCAGGGGTAAAAAAAAAAATACAACATACAATACGATGGAGTTCTCTCCCTCTTAAATATTTTATGACAATTTTATCAGCCGAAGATGAGAGCATCCTTCAATAACAACGAATTCTCCGTGCACAATAAATTACGGCTTGTGCCATGTAGCGTTGACATTTTCCATTAGTCATACCCCAGGCAAGCTCGCCTGAATGGTTACGTTTACCCACGGTAAGGTTGTGTTATTAATAGTTCCTTAAACTACTACCTTGCTAATCACGTGGCGGGGGTATTATTTTGATCGATGTGCGTTTGATGCGGCCGATTGCGTCCCGTTTACTTTCTTCTCGGTCACCGACAATAAATCCTGCTCCGTGCGTATATAAAATGGCGGCTGGAGCTGTGCAAAAGGCGCCAGAACCCGAGTCCCAATCGACACTATAATTACTACCTCTGGCACAATATTACACACGGATTAAGACGGGCTGGAATCTCAAACGGACTGAAATGAAGTGTGTCTGAAACGGAATGGAAGTGTACAAATGGAACGGTTGATCTAGGGTACAATGACCGCCGCGTATAATCATGCAATCATTGTCTACATACTCCCTCGTCACAACGACAGTATCAACAGACTAGTGCAAGTCTCGCGCGTATCGAAGACGAGAAAACAACTCGCGCGAAGATTATGTTTTCTATAAAATCAAATAATTGTTCTTGAAAAAAAATACCCATGTCTTTTTTATATAAAAACAATTCACATTTTTATATAAGACATTGCAAGTTTTTTTGTTTTGTTGTTGTTTTTTTATAGCTGTGAAGCAAACATAAAACTCGGGGCGACGATGCTTATTTTTTAGAAACCCCATTTACCAACCTCGCCCGAATATGTGCGACCGTTAAATAGGTTTAATGATAACATGATCGTCACTTGGGCAAAAATGTTAATTGTAACCGGAAACGGAGCCAAGTCTTATTCTCGGATTTTCCTTGTTGACTCGTTAAATTTATTTTACTTTTTATAGCTAAACTGCACTCTGAAAGTTTGACCTTATTTTAACCATTCACTAGTAAATGTAAGAAATATCTGTAAGTGAATGCACAACCGGGTGCTAAGATAAATCTAGCAATGGAAAATGTAATAGTTAAGCACAGTTTGTTTTAAATTAGATATTTGTATTGCCTCTGCTGTGAAAAATTGTTCTTTGCATGCGTGACAAAAGATCTTGGAGCCCTAAGCCCTTCTGCAGGGAATACGACAAAATAAAGAACACACGCCTAGAATTGGGCGACATAATCATCATACTCTGGTTTGTAGAAGTGTGATCCTTTTGTACCAGTTAGTAAATCCTTTTGTAATATTCAAGATTTGTCTTATTCTTTTTCCTAGGTGAGATGGAACTGTTACGTACAGAGACGTTCCTCATCTTAGCGACAATCCATCTGGTAACAGCCGTGGTTACAATGCCCGACCTATGCCTCATGGCATACTGTCGATGTGACAGGCGTACCCGAGAGGTTTCCTGCTCGGATAACATGTTCACTGAAGTCCCAGACGAGATTCCTTACGACACCAGGACTCTTCAGCTTCAAGGCCAGAATTTCACCCTCTTGATGAGGATTTCCTTCACCACAATGCGCAGTCTCAGGAAGCTAACCCTTACCCGTGATAACATAAGGAGCGTGATGGATGACGCCCTTAGCAATGTGCCTAAACTCAAGCGTCTCGACATGAGCTTAAACTTCCTTGAGAGGATTCCTGCTTCAGTGTCGAGAATGACGTCACTGAAGGAACTTATCATGCACACAAATCATATTAGTTCCTTGGAGGTAGATACTTTCGCCAACCTGACGCAACTGCAGATTCTTGATCTCGAAGCCAACAGGATCACCGATCTCCCGGTGGGAGTCTTCGCCCAGTTGTGGCAGCTTGCCATTCTTTACCTGTCTAACAACTCTATCAGTTCCCTGTCGGCTGAAATTTTCGGCAACCTGTCTCGCCTGGAGGAACTACATCTAACGCATAACAGAATCCAGCTTGTGTCGCCAGGATGGCTGAGCAGCGTGCCCAATGTGTGGGTGCTTGAACTAGGTTCTGCCCTCAATCCTGAGTTTCCAGATGCGGGCACAAATCTACTCACGGCCGCCGGTACAGACCTATTGTCAAACGTAGAGCGCCTTGTGGCAAGTGACAACAACCTCTCAGATATCCCGTGCGAGCACTTTGGTAGATTTCCTTTCCTGACCTACCTGGATCTTAGCTTTAACTCGATTCAGGGCATTCCAGAAGCTTGCTTTAGGAGGCTGAGCCGACTGGTACTTCTGAAACTTGACAACAATGCAATAACGTCCTTGGAATACGGAGATTTCTTTGACTCCTATAGCATCTGGACGCTGGACCTCTCAGCTAATTTTATCGAGGAGCTCCCTCCTGGTGTGTTTATGGGGTCCAGCCTTGGAAGTATCGACCTTAGTTTTAATTTAATACGTAGACTCAACAATGAAAGTTTCATCGCCTTGGATTATCTCATGGAATTATTCCTCAGTAGCAATAGATTAGACAAGTTACCCAAGCCGGTTCTTAAACCACTGTTGTCCATCGAATTAATAGATCTCCGTTGGAACCATTTGACACGAATAACGAACCAGTTCAGCAACATGACAACACTCACAAACTTAGGCCTGAGCAGAAACTCCATAGCACGCATATCGCCAGAGGCCTTCCAAGGTTCCACGAACCTCCGTGGTTTGTTCCTGGACAGCAACCGCCTGAGCACCGTCTCAGAGGAGACCTTCAAACTACCGAACTTGGTGGACGTCAAACTTTACGATAACCCATGGCACTGTGACTGCCGAATCAAGTGGATGCGGGAGGCAATGTCCAAGCCCAAGAAACACCCATGGATGGTGTACACGGACGCCCAGGGCGTGGAATCATACAAGGGTATTGTGTGTGCCTCACCCAACGCCTTTGTAAACTTCTCCATGTTTATGATCAAGGACGACGAGACATTTAGGCTAGTCTGCACGTCTTATGTCTCGCCACTAGCCATTGAGTTTATTGTGGGCATCTCCTTTGCTATCATTGCGTCCAGTACGCTGTGTTACGTTGCCAAGTTGTACTGTAAAGTCAGGGAGATGGAGAGAAGCGGTGCTGAAACTGGAAAGTGTTTGTCGTAGTAACGTAATGTGCAATAGAACCTTTTGTATTAAATGACTCGTCATGTTGTGCAGTTTGCCTATCGACATTTAACCAGAACCGTTCATGAAATTGATTAAACACACTGAAATTAAATTACTGTAACAAGCATTGCTGTTTGAAATTAAATTACCGTACACGACACCGCATATCAAACCAACATGCCAGTCGACTGTCATTCAGCACGATGTACTGCATGGCGTCAAGAAAACCTAATGTGAAGGTTTAACCCTCCAATATCTGGGTTTTTTCAGCTGTTCGTAAAAGAAACTCGTTCTAGCTCGGCCATGCCAGCTTTGAGTGGAAACATCTTCATAAAAGCATCCCATAAGCCGAAATGGTGATTGCAATGTCGTTGTATTTGTGGATTGTTAGTGCCGAATATATTAGTTCTGACCCCTATGTGCATTTTTATCGTGCATTTGCATAATTCTGGTTGTTGTTTGGCACTGGAAGTGGTCACAAGTATTATGAATCTACTGGGTGTACACAAGAGGCCTTGCTGTCTGACAATAATGACCAATCAATTAACACATAAACGTCTATAATTATATGGATCTTTAAATCAATTTCTTGCCCGCGGACGGTTTAGTGTTTAAGATGTTATGTTGTCGGCGTGTCGTGTTTATATTTTCAAACACGCGGCCTTTTGGGGGTAATTTTTAATGAAGGAATTTCATTTAGGCTGAGAGACAAAAAGAAAAAAAGGCACCTGGGTAAATTTCATTTGAGTCTTCAATTCACTTAAAACCATGAGAATCGTGGAGGGTGAATGCTAATGTTATCTACTCACAACAATAATGTGAAAATTGTCACAAGCACAACAGGTTTCGGTGTACGATATGAGCATACTGGAATGTGAAACTTGCTGTTTTAAGTTGATTGATACGTTTTAAAGAGAAGGTATACGTTTGGCAATCGCTCTTGAAATTAATGGCAATAAATCTTACATGGTTACAAGTAGGCCTACAGCAGCTTTCGAAAGTATAAAACATTTTGAGAATCATTTCACTTCGAAGCAATGTGTTTATGGAAAAAGATATCACTTGTTATCCTCCAAAGTGTGAATTTGAGAAATGTTACTGTCGGATACGTCTCTCAGATTGTGAATTCCTATTACGGATTATTCTTCCTGCGTGGGCATATAACCGCTCTGGATTTTCGGCAATATCTCAAAAACGCTACCACCTTTTGATATGAAATTTTCACGGGTTATTAATGTATAATCTACATTAACATTGGATTAAAATAATCGAACGGTTCCAAAAACCAAAAGTACACGTTCCCTTTAAGCTATCGTTATTTACAAATGTTGGATATCCAGGGAAAGCCTTTGACACGTAACACTTGGTCCATGACTGAACTTGTTGATGGAGTTAAAGCTATCACAGAGCTTGTTTCACCCACTATGGATCGAGTAGCTCTACTTTGTAATTGCATCCCAAACGCTGGATACCATTACAGCTGCATGTCTACCTCATTATCCAGACACACCGCAGCTCCATTCTGAACATTATGTTGAAGTGAAAACCATCATTTCAGGCAATTATCATATAACAAAAGATCAAGCCATTATTTTGGCTTGTGGCCAGGTGTTGGATATTACAGCATTAGACACGCACGATGCTCCATTACAACACCATTTTGTTGAGGTCGGTGCCTTTATTGTATACAGCATGGAAACAAGCATTGACCCACCATGTCTGTCATATTACTGACTCCTTTCGGTGGTTAGAGAACCTCCACATTAGTAACCATTTTACCTGACTTTTCGTCTATTACCAAATATCAAAACGAGGTTGTTTGGGTAGTTTCACATCTATGTTTACTAAAGCGACCTTGGGTTAAAGGTTAAAAGTCTGAAGGCGTACAGGCCCAACGACGCAAATGCAAGTAAAGGAGCAGACATGAATTGCATACAAAGGTGCCATGTAGTAGAGATAGAAACATCTCAAATTTCACTGTTATTATTATCGTTATTTTTTAAGCATTTCTTAAGAATGTACACATTCATTTGTCATTTGAATACATACGTTACCGGCGCTTCATGGGCCAAACCAATTATCTTATTAAAGATAAATTACTTTAGTGTTGTCCGTGCTGCTTTTCTTTGTGTAGTACACTATCCTCACTCAAATAAATGCTTAAGGATGAACATTTGAAATGTTGTTCACCGTTACCAGAGCGAAGGCAAGTCATGTGTGTATTTTGACCAACCCATCAAGTGGCCATGCATCATCATAGTGCATTGCAAACTGATCGTATTATATGAAATGTGTGTACATATTATTCATAATCGCATTGGTAAGTTAACTATATATTTTTGAGCTATGTATATCGAGTACTGTGGCAAACTGTACAAACGAAAGTTGTTTATAATGATCTCTAACAATATTATTATGCGAGACTTGTTATTATTACTGAATTAAATTGTGGAAAAACTGAGTGTTGCAGAATTCAACTATAGAAAGCAAACTAATATTACTTTGTCGAGTTGAGCACTTCAATGCGTTTGTCTGAAAATAACGATTTTAAAAACCAACCCAAAGAAGGCTGAAAGGTTGACATAGTCTGGCCCAAAACTGTCAGTATACGAATCGGAACTGAAGACTCCTTATGTCGACAAGGAAGACGGCAAGGAAGGCAACGATAGTGACAACAGTTATTTCAGATTCCATTGGAATTACGGATATTTTTTTAAAGAGGGCGCTATTGAACTAATCTATATACTCTCTTTGATAGTGGTGTTGAATAGTCCCTTAGACGACACGTGCAATTATTCGTAAACCATTTTTGTTCCATTCGTGAAAACAAGCGTTTTCATTCCTATTGA
>CM021527.1:9973107-9993686 GCA_010994315.2 Pisaster ochraceus
ATCAAACAGGATGAACAACTCTCACCGACTAAACCTATAGGCAGAATGTATGCAACTGAAACTGGGTTACCAGTCTGGTCCCTTGACTCAAGCCTTGTTATTAACAATGAAGGGTTTGATTTCCTTTTCTTTACGCTTCCATTACTTGCCTCTGTCTAACCAGAATGACAGTGGCATGCTTCTTTTTTAAACACTATACACAAAAAGTGCATCTCCCTCTGAACTGCAGGAAATAAGCTGTGGGTTTCGTTTCCCTCTCTATGGAGGACATGCTATTTGTCGTGTTTCGTCGTGAAGTTTCTGTTGATACAGCATGTTGGTTTTAAATAGAACAGGTTGTAGCATGTGATTCCTTGTGCTTGTTATAGCATAGTCACTGATTAAAGGGGTTTTTCTCACGTAATTTACAACATCGCAAACCGGTTTACTCAATATCGTTATTGAAAACCCGAGGAAATTCCAATATGGCTGTTGTTTGACAGAAAACAGTGCACACAACGAAAACAAGAAGAATGAAATGTTGTATTTTTGATTAGAAAATAATATTTGTAACTGATCGTATTTTGGACGGCATGAGGGCACTTTCAACGGCGAAATTTCAATGCATCACAAGGTTTATCTTATGATTTGACTGCCTGTATGTTGTTTTTGTATTAATGGCCAAATAAAAAATATTAACAGTAACAACAATGAAAGAAACCCAGTACATTTTACTTGCCTTGCATTACGTAAATTCGGTTCACACAATCATGCCCCACGCGGTCAAAAATGCTGCGAATTGTTACAAACGCTCCACTAACAGCAATGTGTTTTCTTTACGAAATTCTCTTATCACGCGAGTTGATTAAAATACTAGAACCAACTGAGTAAACTGAAGTAGATGCCCTCAGCTGCAGGCTGGTTATTTGATATTTTTCATCAAGTCGGGTCAGTCTCTTTTACATAAGATTACTTCACAGTGGTCCTTGAAGACTAATTGCCTCGGCGATAAAAAAATATATATATAGACATTCAGCCGTGTGAAATGTATTCTAGTTATGAGGTAACCACGGACCCTTGTGATTTATAACCGAGATTGAGACATCTTTCAATTGATGATAAATCCCACCGGTTCGTCGTGTGAACACGGAGCAACCTCGCTTTGAACTAATGAGGTATAATCGAATAGCAAAATAAATTAACCAAAAACAAAGCAACACAAACATTATACTAACAATATTAATAATATGTTGTAACGTCATCTAAGGTTTCAAGGTGGATACCCTTTACGATCAGTCGTTTCATTAGATTGATCTAACCTACTTTTAAAATGCACTTATTTCTTCTTTTATTAAATCAATTACTCCTGCAAGAAGCAGGAAATGGTGAGACGTGGCAGATGCGCGCCCGCAGTAATTATCCGCCGGACGTAGGTTGGTCGTGACTTTTGCGACATCCTGGACGGTCATTTTAGGAATATATTGGAATTGATTTTTTTTTTCAGTAGACCTCCTTGTTTGCATAAAACCATCCAAAGCTTAAGGTCACACAAAACCCATAACAGAAGTAGAAGTTATATGTACCATTTCAAAATAACAAGAAACAAAATGCAGTATGGTCTAGCTGAAGTTTGGGGTTTACCGTGATCTGGGGGAAGGGACACCACCATTGCGGGTTGGCAGCCCTATACTGTAGACCCCACGAAATCACAAATTTGTTAATAACAACTAATTTTGAAATCAAACTTGTTCTCCTTTTTGTGTACTGCCTATCCTTATATCATGGGCAAACAAACAGGAAATTAACTTTGAGAAACTTTGTTAAATAGATAATTTTAAAAGGTTTGAACACCCTTTTGTTTTAAAATTTGCGATGGATGGTTTTGTTTTAATGCTTCTTGATGCTGGGGAGACGGGAGACCAATATATCGAAAACAAAAATTCACATTGCGTTATGGTCACTCTAACAAGTTCAAGCAATCTGGAATATAAAATTGAGATACTCGTGCCAAACATTTGCTCATGAATTTTTTTTTAATTAGTCAACTTTGTTTACAACACTCGCTATGATTACATGCTCTCTTGATTCCAATGGTAAATTCAAAAATCCAACCTTATACCCTGATGTCCCAAGTCAACAGTGCGGAAGCTTCATTGCATGCTTTTTCCTAAGTCATTATTTACGACTACATTTAATGTTGATAACGAGAATAGACATCCACAAACATTAGCAGGTAAAATTCATATAAATTAACCCAATCCTTCAAACACAACAGGTTGACTGCTCAAATTGGAAGTTAAACTTCCTGCATCCTTTGTTTTATCTATTTTTTTCCGTGTAAAGGGTAATGTTCATGGTCTCGTGGAATAATAACGACCGGATTTCAGTTTTAAGATCGCGTAATTTAAAATGGAGTAAAAGCCAAACCCAGTTGATGCTTTTGAGGAACATTCGGGGTATCCCCACTTGCCCTGCCCAGGCCACTCAGTACAGCCGAGGTGTTTACTTGTCGTTTGTGGTAATAAAAGTTATTATTGGGTTGTTTTTATAAATGGGGTCAGTATGCGTTTATAAGAAGCTTCGGTGTACACTAATACAATAATCATTGCGATCGCATCCGCTGGATGTTATTCAGACATTCATGTGTGTTGCATTTATTGGTTCAGAAGTTTCCTTGGTATCTTCTGGGTCCCATCAAAAAGACGTCAAAGTTCATCATACATTGTAAAAGCACATGGAATGTACTATTACAAAACTACGGAAGCGTAGAAAAACAAAACAAACATCGAGCAATGTTCATGTTTTTGGTTTAGTTTGGGGTTTTTTTTTTCTTGGGGGGGGGGTTGCTGGGGGTTTAGGATTTGTATTTATTAATTCTTATTTGATTTGGTTGAATCTTTAGGGTTTAAAGTCACGGTTAAAACGGGTGATCAATATTTTTGAGGAGAGGTGTATAAAAGAAATACAATATACAAACACATTATAATAAAATATTTATTATTTTAGAGATCATTGATGTAGAGGAATAGTAAATGCAATCCAATTATCTATTTTTAACAAAACAAACATATCCTTTAACGAGAGTTTCTTTCGAGAGTTCTTTTTAGTTTTGCCTTCGACGCGGAAATATTTCGTCACAAGGAATTACATCTTTTCGCGGTCAATTGGTGCTTGACTTTTGATCGAGATATCAAATAATTAACTTGTAGTTTGCGGGTCCCCTAACTTGGAAGTCTCTGCCTATCTTTGTCCGGAATGCCTCATTTCTTGAGCAGTTAAGTGACTCTTAAAAACTCATTTGTTCTTAATTTCTGTTGTTTTGCTTCAGTGCTTTGAGTCCTCTGGAAAAGGCGCCCTATAAATGTCTATACTATTATTATTAAGAAGAAAAATATTGACAAAATAGGGAGACCGCCAACATAGGGCTGGATAACTCAGTTGGTAGAGCACCGGCACATTAAACCGGAGGTCGCTGGTTCAAATCCCGCTCTAGTCAAATTTCCTTTGTTCAACCTCAAATCAAGTCAATATTATTAAACCGCTAAAATATCGCTATATCAGCCTTTGACTATAAATACTTGTAATCATTTTTTTTTTATTGTAATCATTATTTTCATTGTAATAAGCACAAGGTCCCTGTATATCTCGTTGACCATCGATAGTCACGCACGAGGTCGTAGGCGTTTTTTCTTCAGTACACTTAATTGGTTTGTCGCTGGATCGGTGCATGAAAACTGCGAAAATTAATTCTCAGTCATTTTAAGCGATAACGATGTCCGAGAGAATGAAATCAATAGCAGTGCGTCGTTAATGAACTCAGTGGAACGAGAGGCGCCAATTAGAACTACACGTCGTGCTCTTTATGAAATACTAAAGAAATCCAATAATCAACCAAGAAGTTTGGGTTTTCATTTCTATAATCAGAAACCATATTTCAATTTCCATCACAAGATTGAAAGCACAGATACGTTACACTGCTAATCCTCGACCCACCTGCTTTTCAGCTAATGCAAGTGATTGTCCAAATGGTTGGACTTCTACATGACTGCATTTTTTAAATTAACTATTTGATCATTGTACTTTCCTTTGTATTTCTTTCGTTAAGTTTCGTGTGTTTCATAATGAGTTCTTTTTGATACTAACTCGGTTCGCTTTATAAGCAATCACAAAGTTTGCGTCTGTACTTTCCTTTCTTTTTCGAAGCTTGATATACAATGAACACAAATAAAAAGGAAGAAAATAGGACTGTGTTGCAAACTACTAACCGACCAAAAGGACCGATAGTACAAAATGCAAAAAACATTGGGTAGCGGGCCTGACGTTTCGACCCTAAAAGAGTCTCGAAGGCTAAATTTGTAGCCTTCGAGAAAGACTCTGCTTGGATCGAAACGTCAGGCTACTTACTAGTTTTTGCAAATGAAAAGTGAGTATCAACTTAGACTAGAAACCATGACCACTTTTTCAATATTCACCACCAACTCCAAATGGAAAATTCTATTTTGAAAAGTTGATACCAAGCTTTCAGTTCAATACCAAACCATGGATTTTCATTTTCATTTCTATTTTATTTCCTGTTTTCATTTCAGTGAACGATGTGGGTGAGTCAATATCAGATACTTGGACGGTGATAATTAACGGCCCAACGCAGTCCAGTTTCACGATCGACGGGCTCACACCAAGTACACGTTACAAAGTCACAATCAGGGGGTATTCCGCAGCTGGGTTCGGCGAGTCTACTACACTTGATGCAACTACTAAAGCCAACCGTATCCGCTAATATAATGTAAATAACAAACATAGAAACATAATATACACAGTACACTTACCATTACAAGTTAAATACAACAGTAAGATTTGGAATTTCTTAAGAATCCTATTTCATCCACTGCAGTTTATATATATATATAAATATATTCTTATCAGATAATTGTCATGACCTGACATAGTCGATAGACGTGAACTTGAGGCCTATCACTGGTTGGATGTTTGGTGTTTCTTTACCATACAGGGTTCGAACTCTTCAAAAAACCCATTGTACTTTAGAAAATGCTTAACTTGCAGGAAAACGTCAACGTTCCTGTTATGTAGAAGCTCGTAAGGTCTGCCAGTAAATGTTACAAACTAGCCAAAGAGCAGAGTCTTTAGATTCTGCGACACATAAAAAAAAAAACTTTATTTGGGTCCGGGTTATAAACAAGTTTACGAAAGAGCCACAGAGCCTGGACTTACTGCGGGCACAATTTGCCATTGCTCATTTGAAGAAAACATTCAATCTTGTATGTTATGGAGAGCGCATCGTCTGATTTTTGCCAACTTTTTGATGTGAAAAAGAGGTCACATCTCCAAAACTTGGTCAGCTGTTGATTGTATAACTCTTGAATCTAGTATGGGGAAATTATGACGCAGAATGGCAAACTGCCCATGATCAGTGCATTATCTTGCCTGCCAGAAAAGGCCCTAGAATGCACTTGTTCATTCTTTTGTATAACAAATGTCACCTGGTCTGTTCCACTCTATGAAGAAGCACTGTTTCGTTTCGGGTTTTTAAGTCCTGGCAATATAGTTTCAAATTAAGTTACAGCATGAGTTTTCATCACAGAACAAAAAAGTACACCGACATATTGAAAATCTTTTCCAATTTAAAACCTCCAAACATTCAAACATGGAAGGCAATTTGAATTTTCCTTTCACACTTTACCGCTGCATCAATTTTTTACAGGCTTGAGGCCCATAAAAGTAGCACTTCACTAATTGAAGTGGGAACTGTCACAACCAGACGTGATTAATTGACGGCAATAAACCCGTATTGTGCAACCTGAACTTTAGCATTGTGGATTGTACACCCAGGGGTCTTGACCACTGTTATACATTTTTTTATTGTTTTGTTTTTCGGGGGTGCAATTAATTATTGCCGTTTTAGGTGATGTAGAAGGAAATTAGAATTACAGAATATTTGAACTGTTTACGGTAGACCAAAATTGCCCACCACGTTGCCTCACAAAGGCACACTTAAATGTACGAAACATTGTTGACACTTCGATGGTTTTTTAAAAGAATAAATTCATTCCAATCATTAAGTTTCATGTAACACATCCTACAACTATTCTGTAAACAAAAAACTGTTACTTAGGTTGTCAAGAAAAAAACAGAATATTGTTCTTTTTGTTGTTTATGGGTCAGAGTGTTTTTAGAAAGACTCTGCTAGAGTCGAAACGTCAGGCCACTCGCAAATTTACAAGCTTTTTTATTGACAAGCTTATTCTGGCAAATATTAGAGGACAGTTATTTTTCGGACATTACAGTATTTCAGACGAAACTACTTCTGAGGTACTTTGGTGTTGGTATATCAAGTAAATGTCAATAACTATAGAAACGTCCATGTTAAAATGCTTATCCGAAATCATATGTTTCTAATGTGAAGGAGAATACTATCTGTATTATATCTAATACTTAAAGGGAATCTCTTAACTGAATTATTTCAACTTTTATTATTGGCAAAACGTTCATTGACCTTGTTTCAGACGAAGACATGGTGCTCTCCTGCTGATAGGGCTAGCACTGAGTGTTAACATAGAAGCGTTTGGTGTTCTTGGTGAAATAAAATGACATTTTTAATTGCCATTGCTTTAATGCCCATGTATACTGCAGCCTATACGAGCATATCATTTTTGTAATCACGTGTATAGTAGTGTAAAATTGATCAATATTTTATTAATTAGTCAAAAATATATATCATTTTTTCTTCTTATGCTATATACATTTAGTTTGTTGAGTATACGCTGCCATCATCGCGATCACGGCAAAGAGCTGCTTAAGCACAAAATGCAGCTAGGCACAACAAAATCATGCTTACCAGAATAAGGTTTACCAGCCAAAATACCATGTCACATGCACCATTTCTGACTGGTATCCTGCTAGTCTTTGCGAAGCACAAAATTTGCAAGCAAAATTGTCTGCTTAAGGAGCTCTTGGCCCTGATCTGTTGAGTCGAAGGCGTTAGCGATCGACATTGTGGTGATCTGGTCGTGTACACAGATTTGCCTCTTCTTATAATGAGTGTAGCTTAATTTTCAATAAAGGTATTATACAGGATGAAGAAAACTGTGACAGAATAATCTGAAGTGTTTATGTTTTGTGTGATCAACCGCACACATGAAATCACAAACCTGTGAAAATGTGGGCTTAATCCGTTGTGTGAGTCAGGAGAATTAGTGAAAAACCCACAACTTTCAGCGTGTAAACACAATGTCCTTAGTTTGATTGTAACGACCGAAATCAGCTGTTGCTTTTTCTTTTTCTGTCTCAGATACAGTTTTCTCGAATATGACTATTTCATTTCAGAGGGAAGTATTTCACAGAACAAAATGGTCCCAGCATGAACTTCATAATCAGTAAGCTTTCAGACTAAAGTTTAGCAATAATTCTTTTAGCCATACCAATCCTGTATAACACCTTTAATTAGTATGGATTAGTCAATAGTTGGCGGTGTCTGAATTTTTAACTTCGGCAGCAGCTTTGGCTGGAAGGCCGAAAAATGGTGGCTGCAGCTGTTGGGTGGTCGGTTCGAACCCCGCCGGGGGCACTATGTAGATTAGGTTTCCAGTCCCTACCTGATATCGTTGGGTTTTTTTCAGAAATAATTCTCTGGGGTTTTTCTCTAACATCTAAGACTGAAACTCCCTTTCCCTTGTTTTTTTTTAAATGATTAATAAGTTCCATATTCTGAGAAACCTTGGCTTCACAACCAGAATTAACCAATGAAATTAAATGAAATGTTGATGAGGATCTTTCTAAGCACAGCCTAGGCTTCAAGGCCTGTTAAAATGGCGACCCAGCCGCAGCTAGCCGTAGCCGAATCTGCTAATTCAGAAACGGCCTTCCGCAATGTTGTGGTCAAAGCCGTAGCTGAAGTTGCTTAATTTGGACACTGCACAAAGATACACGCCAGACTAGCTCATCTTTGAGTCTATATTTGTTTCCATTGATTTGAGTTAAAAAAAATAGTATTCGTAGAATGGCTGCATGATGATAAAATCTATTAGAATCATTAAACTACAACACAAAACAAAATTCAAATAATTGTAAGCATGTTGTTTATATTTTCATCAGAGGCTCGTCTTTTATCCAAGCCTAAGTTTGAGTTAAGTTATGTTAATTAGGTCGAAATAAAGAACTCAAAACTGACCTCATGCCCATGGCCATGCATTCAACTACATCGTAACCATTTTTGTACAACTGGTACGATTTGACTATTACAATTATTATAAACAATAAACAAAAAAGCATTCCATTAGGACAATAAATATTGTAGCCTCCTAGTGTATGTTAAGATCTTGGCCTACAGATCTGGCTTGATTTGAAAGACCCAAACCAACTTGATCTTGGTGGGAATTAGATGGAAACGCCTGCCTCTTTACTATACCTGCTGCCTCTAAGAAAGCTCTTCTGTAAGCTGGACTCGTCAGTGTATAAATAAACGGATTGACAGCTGAGTTTACATAGACAAAGCAGCGGCATATATTGAGAGCCAGGGAGAACTGATTGGCAGTCAGAACCGGGGGTGACCCGCTCCAATCCCTGATGGTCACTGCCAGAGCGATTGACTCGAAGGGCGCTAGGAAAGCGAAGTAAGCCGTACCATTGATGATCAACATTCTGGTGATCTGATCCCGTATGCGATTTAGCTCCTCCGTATTGGAACTAGAAGGCCCCCTTCGTTTGGCCTCCATGTACAGCTTTCGTGCAGTCAGGACATACAGCGTTAAGTTGATGATCATCGTCAAAAAGAACGGAACAGTCTGGGTGCAGTTGGAGAAATTGAAATACCACGTCACCACGGAAGTACACTCGCCTATGAGAGTGGGAAGATGGTCAAAGTCGTCTGGTGGATACCAAGAGATACAGGTTTCCTTCCAGATCATCCTGTCCGGGATGATCAGACTCGCAGCTACGGCCCCGGCGAGGAAACACACCGCGATCCGCCCCACAGGGACCCGCGTCCTCCCGTCCGATTTACTCCGGAACGTAAACGGCCGGCACACGGCGTTGTATCGCTCAAAGGAAATAAGCGTAATCAGGAATTGGGACAAGAAAAAGCACAAGTCTGAAATGAAGTACAACGTAACACACCCAGGTACTCCGAGAATGGTGTCGTCGGTCAAAATAGGAGAGGATAGGAATCGGGTTAATCGAACCCCAATCGCTACAGCGATGAGTGCTATATCAACCATCGCTAAACAGGCTAGGTAGAGATTGCTCGTAACCTTGCGCATCCACGGTACACGAGCGATGACTAACAGAAAAGCACCATTTCCAAGCAATCCAATCGTCAGAATGACGGGCATGATGATACAAATCACCACTGTGTCCTCTTGGCTGTAAGTATAAGACGAGACGTTATCCTTGGTGAGGAGTAGAACAGCGTGGTCCTCCTGGTCGCACAAGGTGCCCTGCTGCTCCCCCGAGGAGTTCATTCTCGCATATCATAAGTCACATCAGTTCGTATCCCCCTCGTGGTTCTGTGTCAATGTTGTGAGTCAATCAGTTAATCAGTATCCATCAGCTATTTATTTATTTATTTATTTATTTATTCACGAGGGATGATCTTTCCGTTAAAAAAAAACAAATATTAACAGTTGACAAATACCGGTTCCAAAAGCGTATTGATGAGCTACTGGTGCTTGTTAATATCGAACACAGAGACTCCAGGCTCGCAGCTCTAAAGCTCGCCCAATAATGCACAACCGCTGGGCTGTTACAATGACACGGCTACTCTATAGAGGAATTGTCAAGTGACAAAATACAGCCCGTTCGTCTTTCTCCTCAAGAACTCTCTCATTGGGTGATAAACGATGATGGATGGTGTGTGTTTCTTTCAGAAGCTGTGTACCATCGCACGTGTTGGATGAATACATCCAATCCGATATTACTAGTATTTATATAACCAACAGCACGCGGATTATTAAAAAATAATTAATCAGCAGCGATCGAGCGTGGGGTGCTGTGTGTGCGCGCCAGGCGGTTTTTTCTTCTTACAATACTATATCTGGGCCACGAAGGATGGAAGATTGGATTGGAAAGGAATCCACACAGATGATAAACGTCACAGACGACATTGTGATTGTGGTGACCTGCAACGTAACTGTCACTGCTGTACTTCCAATAGGCCTATACTGGATCCACACCAGGCTGTCTGCTTAAAGGTGCATGGTACACAATAAAGTATGGCTGACAAATGCCCTTTAACTTAATGTCAGCACCAATTAAAGTCCAAGAATTATGTTACCTCCATTGTGTTTGCTGTGAGAGCTGACATTCCAAAGCACACGCGGCGGATTTAACACTTAACATGTACTTTAGTCTAAAATAAAGCTTCTACATGTACTGCACACAATATATATTAACTTTTCATTCAATTTGGTAAAATTTGCGCTCATTATCTCTATACTCGTTTCGATTCATGAAATATTTTACAACTCAGTTAAAATTGCCTATTTTGCTCATAGAACGTGAAATTTTTCATTTACATAAATATTATGTTTTATTTTATCAATGACTTTTACTAAGATTAAGTATTTTCTTACTCAAAGTTGTTAAACTTTTCTTTTAGTTTTCAAGAAAGACTCTGCTAGGGTCATTAACAATGTTTACATACCATAGGTCCTTTTGGTTGGTAAGTAGTTCGCAACAGCTTTTTTCAACATTTTAAACATAACTTGTTTACCATTCATTATCTGAGTGGAGAGGATTTTCTGATTGTGACGAACTGTCCTGAGAAAAATATCAGTATGCATTAATTTTATGAAAAATATTTCTCAAACACTAGATATTCATTGAAAACTAGAGGATGTGACGAATTTTCCTCAAAGATATCCGTCTGATTTAAGCTCAAGAAAATTATTTCCCACAGACTCGTAGGTTTATTGAAAACAAAGGATTGGGCGAGATGTCCTGTGAGCGAGACATCCGTCTAAATTAAATCCAAGAAAATCTTTCCCATACACTCGTAGGTTTATCGGAGACTAGAGGATTTGAGGAATTTGCTCTACCTCTAAAGATTAGGTTCAATCCTTCATGACTTGGATTTGAGGAGTATCCTCAACTCGCAGACACAATAATCTGTTCAACTTTGAAAGTCACTTCATCTCGCTTGTCTATAGTCAGCCAGTGCGACGCATCTTATCTGGCCTTTAACCTGGATCTGGTTACACATTCTGAATGCTCAGGCGAAGAACACGCCGCTGGGGCGAGGCGCAAAATGTTAAAGCTCAAGTTATCACTCGCAGCGCTCGTTATGAATTCAGCTCGTTCTTGTTAAGATGGTTAAGGGTAGTAATCAAGGCGTATCTTGAAGTTTTGACACAAACAAACGACGAAGATAGAATTTAGATAGCATAGGGGAGATCTTGTGTCATTATTGGTTACAAAAAATGATGAGTTTAGAAGCTTGCTCTAAGATAACTTTGAGGTCACAGCCAAACTCTTTGAGAACATGTTGACTGAACAACCAAAAGCACATTGCATGCATTATAGTTTGAAAAATGTTAAACACTCTAACGCAACCTCTTAACACATTACCCATATTGCATTATCAGAAACGCGAACCCCTTAAAACAGTTATGAATTATACTTAACATTAGTGTTCCAATTTCCAAAAGTGTTGATTTTCTTATAATCGTCTTAGTGTCAACAATAGTTTTGTTTGTTTAAATCACAAACCAGAGATGCATGCACGCGTCCTTCTCTTGCAATGTTCACCATATTCTCAAAACCGCCGTCGTGAATCTGTTGTTGTTGAAGTAAACATTCGTCTTGGCTCGTCCTGTCAAAAATGACACTAAAAATGTTCCTAGACGGAATGCAGATTCTTGTAGACCATGGAATGGAACACGTCGAATAATAATAACGAAACGTGACTGTTCTGAAAACAGGATGTGACAGAGGACGCTATCCTTCACTTTTAACATAAATCATTTGATGTGTTTTACATTCAAGGCTTGATAAAATTACAGTGGAAAAAAGGGTTTTTTTTTATTTGTCTTAAATTAGTTTAAGTCTGTTTTGTCTTCAAAAGTGTACCAAGGACCGTTGGATATCGGGAGGGCGATCACTCAATTAACTTGGCCCAGTTTTCCCAGGAAAATGTACTTCAAGATGTCACTTGTTAGCCATTCTGTTACAATAGAATCAAAGGTTGGATTAATCAGATGTCTTGTAATGTCATTTTTGGATAGTTTGTAACTTTTATTTTTGTTTTTAAATATTTGTGTTTATTATTGTTGTTCTTTACTTACATAGTACTCCGGTTCACAAACTCCTCCCAGTTTCACAATTTTGATAATGTTTGGGGGCAAAGTTCGCTCAGTCCCCAGCGCCTACTGTGTAAATCCATTACAAGTAATTGTTGTCAATATTTGCCTTCTAATAAACAAATCTGGCTCTTACTTTGGTTTAAAAAGATCGTTTACATCATCCACGGAGCCTCCATCTTTTATCACCGTTTATACATAACAAAAAATTATTGTGACTGTGCGCATTGCGCATAATGCCGTACAATCGTTCCCATCACGAATCACATACATCCTGAACACGAATGTGTACAAGCTCATCAGCCGATCCCTGCGGTCTTGAATGAGACCGATGGGGCCGACCGAAAGGATAAAATTGAAGGATTTTCCACCGATGTGATACCTACAGCCAAGTGTAAAGGTCTTTATTGTGTGGTGTAAACCGACACCCCTATCAACACCCTATGTTTCGACACCACAGTGTATTTTCCTAATCATCACCCTAACCCTAGCGTGTAAATCACCAGGAGTTTTTCGGAACATAGAGCAGTCACCGTGTGAGCCTTTAATCCTTTTCACTTAGCTTAGTCGCCACTATGCACTACAACATTTTAATGTGAACACCAGAGTTTTAACATTGCTTTATCAGAACACTGTCAATCATTATTAACTTGCTGTTCAATCACTTGGCTTAGTTCCCTGACTGTACCTAACCGGAGGAAATATCAACGTACTCTTTAACACACCAGCAGAATTAAAAGTGCTAATATGGAAAGCCTTCAGAAGCTGGTTAGTAGCCTTATGAGAAGAAGAATTAATTGCATTATGTCTGACAGCACACATCCTCCACAATCATTTTCTATCCAATAGATCAGGTTGGATTTGACATCTATGCCTTAAAAACTTCTTTTTTTAAAGCTTCCTTCCCAGTTACATCCATGGTTTTAACAGTAAATTTATCAGATCAGTTTTTTGTGCACAACCGTTTAAGTTCGTCTTGTTTTTATGACTCTCTCTTTTACTTGTGTAAATGATTGTCTAATAGACCTTATGCACATGACGTCATTTCAGTAGGGCGCCCTCACCTAGAGGTCAAAAGGAGGTTGTTTATTGGCCAATCCTGTGCGCCGCGCGTACAAATCTGTGCGATTCGATTGTTTCGTCACCGTTTTACCTCTAAGATGGTGGTTGGATGACGTCAATGCATAAGGAAGGTCCATTGCGATGTTCTTTTTTAAAAGGTTGTTTATGCATTTTTATGCTGTACTATGGATATTAAATTTTATGTGTTTTCACATGATGAATAAATAAATTCAATTTAATGTAATTAAATTTAATTCACGGTACAACCTTTCATGGTGGAACGAAAAGACGGATGGACTCCTCCTGGTAATTAATAAAGAAGCTATAGTCAACAGAGGGCAGGCTCCATTTACGAATGGCGGGTGTGCAGCTGTGAACCGCATTTGTTACTTTTGCTATTTGCTAAGCAAATTATTGCACTTAGCGGCTTTATAAAGTTAGACTCTTCTCGTTGATGAGATCAACCTACGTAAATAACGCGTACTTACAAGCAAATCGATTCGATAGAAGAGCAAATATTATGACCGACTTGTATTGATTACTCCCGCGTGAATGGACATCCTGTAACTAATAAAGAAGCCCAGAGGCGTCTGCTAAGATGTCCCAGCTAGAGGGAAGCGTCTAATCTTGTCCTATGGGTCTGTCCCTTTGCGTTATAGTACAATCTCAAAGCAGAGGCAACATTCATACATCAAGCTACAAACCAGCTTGGACACCACAACACATCTTTGTGACGTAACTGTTTACAACAATAGTGACCTTTGGTCTTTATAAGCATTCTGATTCCGGGTTAACTCTGACCCTACTAGGATCAGCTCTGACTCCAATGTTTCCAGGGTGTATAAATTAGACCCACGCAAGTTTCGTGCGTATTACAACGTTTTGGAGGAAAATTGTCAGATTTTCTCAAAAATACTCCTTCGCCTTCTTCTTTCTCTCTGAAAGAAAAAGAATTCTGACAGATATTGCAGTTTTAAAACGAAAAATATACAAAAACATTCACCATGTCACGGACACTGAACACAAAACACATGTAACATGCAAACTGTTTGTTCATAGCTGATAAACGTACTTGCGGATACAGACAACAATTAAGTTTTAGTTGTAAACTTTAATTGGCTGATTTTTCTTGCAATACTTTGAATAAATGAAAGCTGAAAGCTTTCTCAAATCTAAAGACGAAAACAAAAACAGTTACTTAAAATTTAAATCCAAATGTTGGGGTCAAATCGGTCAAAAACGGGCCTATCATCTTGAATGTGTGAAGAAAAATAAAGCATTTTAACATGGCTCAATTTTAAGATCACGTCAAGATGATTAACTTCAGATCCAAACAAACAATGTTTTGTGTATGTGTGTGAATAACATGCGTAAAAAAATGAAACAAACATATTGTATTGTTTCAGGATTCATTAATATAATTTTCTATGAATATAGACCCACACTAATTAACTTGAAATGCCGATTCTTAATGCAAACAACTTTGCTTGACCTTTTGAATGTATTACCGTATGCAAGCATTTTGTTTTGTCCAGTTCTTAAAATTAATATAAACAAACATTGTGTAAACACTGAAGTTTCATTAATAGGTTTTCCCGGTCAAGTTCAACAAAATTCATTCAATTTGACAACCCAGCTCATGCAATGTTGTTTGAAAATAAATGCTCAGTTGTATCAGCATTCAACAGTCAAAAGGAGTAGGCCTAAATAAATTTCACCAGTTTATCATTCACTGGTCAAATAAGATCATTCAAAATTCAACAGGTTGCAAAGATCATTCAACTTCGCATAAGCCAAGAGCAAGAGGCTGGTCAATCATTCAATTTCGTCAATTGTAAATGGGTAGTAAACATTCAACTGAAAAAGATGGAGAAGATGTAGTCTTCAATGTTTATAAACTAAATAGAAAGACTAAAACGAGCACGATCATCATGAATAACGAAAGCAAAATGTGCACGAAAACGACACTGAAAGCAATAGTTGCTAAAAAGGAAACCCTCCTTTTTTAATCTGGGGAAACAGGCATGTGAATTACAGTGAATGCATGATAATGATATTAATTGGTTTTTGCTGAAATTGACCGGGAAAACCTACACCACATAGAGTTCGATGAAAGTCCATTCTGTTTTTGTTTGTTTTTTCAGTTTTCAGACACCGTGCTTAGACCGGGCCTAACTAATGATGACATGGCTTGCTGTTTGGGCGATCTACCTCCAACGAGGCTTCGGCTTATCTGCACCGGGGGGAGCTTCAACATTGCAGACGGCAGCTGAGCGACTTTATCCCCCTCAGACGTCCTACTCTCAATCGGACACTCGTGATTCGGGTTGGATAGTGGAACAAAAGACACACCAGTCGTGTTCCCGATTTCAAGATTATCGAGTTCTACTTGGAGTTCTGGACCAATCTCTGAGCGGAATTTGACCATATCGAAGGGAGGTGGTGATAACAGCCCTTGGGTGGCATCTGGGGCTCCGAAGTTGTTAGGGAGAGCTATTTCTTCCGTGAGACTGTCGTCGTCGTCAGAGTTTTCAATGAAAGACGGCATTCTAGCCATGCTCAGCCGTCTCCCAACTTCGTGGTAATTGTCTGGCGGGGCAGAGCCCATGTTCTTACCGTTGTCCATGGCGATTAAACTCTGCCTTCTTGCCGGTTTCAGCATCGTGGAAGCTTGTTCTTTTCTGCTGTTAAATGACTCCATACCTTCCTTCTGGGTTTTCGTCTCGTTACGAACCGAGTACATGTACCTCCCCTTCGCAGCAAACTTAGCCAGGCCTTTTCTGTCTGTGTGGGTCTCCGTGGATACTTCTGTTACCGAATGATGCAGCAGTGCTCGCCGTGATGCTTCCATTTCACAAAGCTCCTGTCGTAGCTGACTTTGATACCGGGAAATGTTAGCCGCGGCCCGTTTCTGAAGTTTGTCCATCTGCTTCTCGGTGTTGTTTAACCGGTTCTTCTCTGCAGCGTTGACGATGCCGTTCCGGTGCCGTGTGTGAGCGCTGTGACGCCGTATGTTCTCCAGACGTTTCCTGGCGAGAATGTCTCCGGCATTGTGTTTCCGTTCCTTTCCCTTCGTCTTCTTGTCCTTCTCTGGAGCGGTCCGTCCACGGATATCTATTGGGAGTTTAGATGTAGACTGCTGAGTAACCAACGGTGCTGCAAGGAGTGTAGACATGTTCAGTCATCAAGTGTACCAATCTCAGAGAAAGACTGATGTGGGTTACCCGAGACCATGAGTAACTTGTTGGGATGAAGTGCAACGCAGGTGATCATTCTCTACAAATCGTCTGGCTTCATTTTTTTTCAAAGACGACTCGTTGAACCCAATTTTGTTCCGATTGACGAGCTCAATGAAGATTCTATTTCACAAGAAACCTTCAAACCTTAGTCCAGTAAAGTTGAATGCCGACACAAGTCCGATACCATTCAAAGTACCCAAGACCGATTTCAGTTTCTTACTTTAGAATGTTGTAACAAGCCACAGTTTCTCAAAGAAATATCATTTCACAATCATCAGAATAGTTTGTTCTCCAAGCTCTGCATATAACGGTCTCTACTGAGCCAGTAATATTCCGCAATTAAAAGTCTGCTTATACTGGAGACGAACCGGGCAACTGGTCAACCTTTGTTGACATCCTATAGATACCATCAAAGGAGATAATCCCATAATCCGAAATAGATTTTTAATCTCACAGCGGGGACGGCACCACCGCATCATGAAGCCCCAAATTGGCATCTGAGGGTCTCCGATCGATACCGGAAAATGAGGGGTCAATCCTGGAGTGAATCCAGGAGGCACGAGTCCGTTGGAAGACTTAGTTACCTGGGGTAGATTAATGACAGATCAGTCGGCTAATTAGTTGGCCTTTTCGTGTCTACACACGTCATTGTAAATAATATACATACAAATAACATCAAGATTTCTTTTGCGGTTTACAAATATTTTTTGTTCAAACTGAATGTGGTGAAATTGGGCAAACTGCAAACATTATAGAGAAGGTTCACTGGCATTCAAAAGCAAAGCTGTAATCAAGAGGCGGGGCCTAAAACGGACACAACTACAAGTCCTTCCTCGCAACTGCCCTTTTTGACAGTACCCCTATAACAAATAACTCTGGTCTTTAAGGAAAGTAAAGAGGGATTTCTCGCGTGAATTCACTGCATTAATCTAATCTTCTTCTTTCTTTCTTTTTTTTCTTTCTTTTTTAAAGTTACCTTATTGGTAGCCTTCGCATCTTTTTTGCCCGAAGGCAATACCTAAATATGGGAGTGTTTGACTGCAAAAAGAATGTCACTCCACTCTCAATTCACGGAAACTGAGACAAACGTAGAGTCCACTATAAGAATCGGAGAGAAAAAAGGGTGAGTAAAATCGCACGTTAAACGAATTCCAAAACCTTTAACTCCTTTTTCTTGATACGCAATTCTATAAAAGTTCCATAGATTGCACCGACAAGAATTAGGCATCAATGTGTGTGTATCGAAGTGTTCTCTAAGAAGCTTTTTCACTTCAGGCTACGACAGACTCACAATAAGTTCAGAGAGGAGTTTCCAAACTTAAGTCGCAATCCGCTTATGGGATTTGTCACTTCAGACCAATTCGACCTGATGATCATAAACAACTCTGAAATGCCTCACCTTCCTACGGCAATACCTATAAGGTTTAGAACCTGTGAATTAGGTTATTAAGACTCAGGTCTGTCCTTATCTCTACATTCTGATGGCTTTTCTGTCGTGCTTCAAATACAAACCCTATCTAAACGGGCCTAGCAAGACTACTTTTGAATACAAATTCAGTCATGATAATCCAGTCTTGATGAGGTAGGCCTACGTTTTAACGCAACTTTTTCAGTCTATTTGTTCATTTAGCATCTTGACATCAAGTGAGCCCAGCGATGATAATAATTTGAAAATGCAGCTGGAGAGTTGCCAAGATGCCCCACTATGGCGCCTCACTCCATTAAAGCTTCACTACCGGTATCTGATCATGATGATGTTCACCTGCACCAACATTATACAACTACAAGCTTTTAGAGATTGAGTTCATCTTTCTTTTTATTTAAAAAAAAAATACTCTAAATAAGCGGTTACTCTTGTCACAAGGCCGCCAAATTAAAACGACTTTATATTCACCTTATATTTTTTTCCAATCACAATATTCATCTTTATTTATACAGCTCATACCGTGTTTATAGTGACGCAGTCTGATCATAGAGAAACAGGTCAAGTGGTTTATGAAAGTAGGTTGCGTACACTGTTTGACTGCCAGCCTAAGCGCTTGCAAGGCGACATTCTAAGCTTTGTATGTACATCCGAATTCAACCTTAACCAGATTGGAGCTCGCAATTAATTTCATTAAATTTGCAGCAATGTCTATTAACTCGTATAATACAGCAGAAGGGGTAACGACGTATGTAGTGTCCGATTACCTGCATAATTAACAGGGTACTTGTGGGTGTCGATCGGCCCGTGAATAAGGGGGGGTTGAAGGAGGCTTAGCTTCGTAGCCGGTAGGAAATCGACCGGTTCTCGAGTCCAATCGATGCTGTGTAGCCATGGGATGCGGTAAGAGTGTTGTATTTAGGTCTCAAGGTTGATTATAATCTCTTATTATATGGGTAACCAGATAGAAGCTGAACTGTGGGTAAGTAGAACATAAATAAGCCTATAGTACTTTATTCAGAGCACAAAGGATCAAATTAGGCCGTAGCCGAATCGGCGGCTACAGCTACGGCTACGACTGTTGCATAAGGTGTTGCTAAGGACGTACTATATTTTAATCTAGTCGCAGCCATAGCCGTAGCCGCCAATTCGGACAAGGCCTTAAATCCAAATATATTAGTATGTTCATTTCACTTCTTTTTTTTTTTTTTATCGGCTATAAAACAAAAGAGTATGTGTTTTTGTCTGCTTTATACGCCTTTTATGTCACCTCGGTTTGATGTTATTTATGGAATCAAGTCCTCATGACAGGTGTTCTCTTAAAAACATAATAATACTAAGCAGGTTCGTTCTTTTTTAGAATCCAAACCAGTTCCCGAACTGAGAAATATTTCGGTCATTTTAATGCAAAGCTTCTCCTTCTCAGCGTCGATTGTACGGTAACAGAGACAGCCTTGAAAATGTCACACAACCTTCAAGCTTCACACGTCAACAGGGTGTAACAAGGGAGGTGACACTGTTGTTATGAGGTCACGATGACATATTACAATAATTGAAAGTTTAATGTTCCAAATATCATAACTCCTTATAACTATATACACAATTATGGATTGTTATAACCATTACGTCATATTATGAAATAGCTTTTAAAACTTAACAAAGGTTAAACTGACACGACCCAATTTTGAGCTTGCCTTCCGATCGAATTCGGAAATTAATCTTTAATTTAAAAAAAATTCCACAGCCCGGCGTTTTGAACTCTGCAGCTAGCGTAGTATGGAATTTGAAAATGGTCGCTAGAGGTTTCTTTTAAATATTACTATACAAAACTATGATCAATGACGTCATTACTGTCGCACCGTGGAAAGTTACTGTAACTCGGAAAAACGACACGATTTGTTAAACTGAGGAAATTTAGAAAATAGACTAATAAGTTGGGAACTCGCTTGCTGCACACTACATTTTAAATTGATCGAGCAGGGTAAAATCGCGAGGAAATTAGTAAAATAGAGACAGAAACTGGCTTTTACATTCTCAACTATAAAAACAAAATAAAAAGACAATTTATTGACTCCAAAAGGTGATCAAAACAAAATAAAAAGTGAAGTGAAGTGGATTGGATAAAACTAGAATGATTTTATGACTATAATAGAATCCCCCAAATAACAGGAACAGTTCTCAAAAAGGCTCCAATTAAATGAAAAGACAAAATCAACTTTAAAGTGTCAAATAACTAAAATGTCGTCTGGAGAGGATGGAGAAAGTCAATAAGAAAAGTCAACCAAAACAAACAAATAAGATTTGGCAAAATGCAACTCAATTGAGTCTAAAAAATAAAATTAAAAAAATAAAAAATAAAATATTTTAAAAAACTAAAGACCAACACAGTATATAAGAGGGTTACAATCCAATCACACAACTTTAACAATTATCTGTATAAGTGAAAACAAAATAGGGAGAAACAAATAAGTAAATGGCGAAAAAGCTACAAGTAAAAACACAGTTAACTGATCTTCACTGATCTTATGTATTTTCTCTGTGACATCATTGCTAAATCTAGATACACCC
>CM021527.1:10021296-10031911 GCA_010994315.2 Pisaster ochraceus
CAGTATTCGTTCAGATAAAGTAACGCATTCGCCGACAGAAATGCGCCAAATGAGCCATTTTGTTACCTCCCTGTACTGCATGTAATCTAATTTCGTGATTACGCGGCTGGCCGTTCCGCGGCGAATACGCGGCTGGCTATTTTGGGCCCAATACTGCGGTCGTTCAGCTACCAAAACAAATGTCTGAAAACCAGTGTCGATCAGAAAATGCCGTACGGTTTGTACATCGAATTTAGGACAATCACAGCGTGGTAAGGTACCACTCTGACAGAGCGCCCTCAATAGTTCTAAGTCTCACAATTCACATTAAATTGTTGTCTAATGTATTCATCCTCAAATACGACTACCAAGTACAATGTACATGTATTACTATTCCCCGTTTGTGGTAAATAGTCATATCTAAGAACGCCCGACTCAAGTACTCTAACCCCCAATCAGTATAAAATACATGTAGTGATTCCTAGATAATTCAAATGAGTGCTCACACTTTTGAAATTTAATGGGGCTGTGCTGGATATGTTGTAAATACTGGTACCTATTAGTCACCACACTAAAAAATTAGCTCCCCATATCAACCAGCTAAAGGCTAAACATTCAATAATAATACACCAGGAAATGTGCTAGTCTCTCAGCCTCTTGAAATTAAATCCAACACATTTATTTTTCAGGTTAGCCAGTGAATTTTTGAGCTATGTCCATTCAACAAAAAGACACCACCCTTAAAGTAAACTGACTAGACCTATCATTGGAAAAAGGACCCTTTGCTTGTCTGCAAAACTATATGGGGGCCATTTTTAGAGGGCGAGTGTACACAAATTGCTCAAGGTTAAAAGTCAAGAACCCCACGGGCGCAGTATTTGACAATTTTTCAACAACCTTAAAAGGCATTGTTTTGGCATCATTTACTTTGGTGCACCCTACACCCCCTTCCCCACCTCTCGCAGACAAAAGACAATTTTCATTTTGAAAAAAATATAATAAAAAATAAACAATAACAAACTGAGAAAGAACAATACTATTTTTCCCTTTTGTCATGCTTGTCAAAAAAAAAGTTCATTTCATAGCAGCAGATCATTGTGGTTTTTTTTAAATAATATATGAAAGAAAAAAGCATAAAAACTGGTAGTTCTATTGAGTTATTTACGGTAATGTTCGTCTATGACGTAAATACATGTAAATTTAGTCTAAAGACAGCTATTATTCCAATCGTTCAATTTCTATATTTCATTTATTTTCATTTTGACTGAAATGCAACATAATTCATTTCCTAAAATGTACAAAATTAATTAACACCAGAACTAATGGCACAATGTACAGTGAAGTTTATTAAAAATTACATGTAAAAAGTTTATCGCAAAGAATTGTTTAACAAAGCAAGATAAGCAAAAACAACAAAGAAACAAACCACCCCAAAAATGCAAAACAAGAAACATGGCTCACTGATAATTTTGAAAATAAAATTGATTTAAAATAATTGAACGAATACATCACAGGTCACTAACAGAAAACAAAATGTCTGATTGAGTATATATATTTTTTTTCTGTAAACAATACCCGTGGGGAAACATGAGGTTGAAATTTCAAGACAAGTTCTCTCAGGAATTTCTCAAAATTTGTGGTATGCTCTTGCAAATTAGGAGGAACTCGGAAGAGGCCAAATAGTAATGATAAATTTTTTAATTTCATGACAGCTAGTAAAATCTGTTTACACCTTGGGTTGTTTTTCTAGAACTTGGATAGTTGTTTATACAAAAAAGTGTTAATAAAGTTTTGGTTTGTGTCATTTTTTGTGATAGTGACCCATGACCAATCTGACTTTTTCCTTCTTATTCTTCCGATCATAGCGATAGCGATACATGTAGGCCATGTCTGAATAAGTGGCTGTGGCTACATCGCCACGTTACAATGCACTGAAGCATAGGAGATGCATAGAACTACACCCTTAGCAACAGCCAAAGCGCTGGCCTCCTATTTGGACACGGCTGAAGTCAGCATAGACTGAACCATTATTTCTAAACTATCAAAATGAGGTCAAAATTTACTCACTACAGAAATAACTCACGATGCCTTTACGGAAAAATTCACAAGCTTTAACCTATTTGGTAGAGCTGCTTACAGTGAACAGTATGTAGCAAACCATTCTGCAAATCACTGCAGAGAACCAGTTAAAAAACGTGTATTACTTAGTTTTTGAATAACCTGTTACTGCTCAGCAAGAATTATTTTGTAAGCAGATTTGATACATAAACCGCTCTATAGACTAAGCATTGACCCATTCCCAGTGAGCTACATGTACATGTAGATGCATCTAGGCATATGACCATATGAAACTGCCCTCCCAAACTCAGGCAAAACAGTGGGGAAAATTCAGGCACAGTAAGAAGAAAAAAAAGTGGACAGAGAAAGCACAAAACTGTTTTTTACCCGGTATTAGAATAACTCATGTTTTTGTCCATTTGAAATTTTGGGCAAATCACCCCTCTGCCAAAGAGTTCCTTATAAGCAATGGCTAAATAAGAAGCACTAAAAAAGCTTTTACATACTATGTGTAGTTACATAACCAGGAATTGTGTTATCTTGAAAAGAATTTGACCAAAAATAGTTCATATTTTGACATACTTGTGCATTCAACAGAAAGCACTAAGTGGCTAGATATCATTTTCTCAATCTGAGTACAATGTGAGAAAATGTTCACAGTAGATTTGTACTAAATGTATTTCACAAGAAGACTTGGAATTCCTGCCCTTTCTAAAAGATAGTGCTGAACTATATGTTTAAAAAGTTTAAAATGATAATGATGACATCAGCTATGGATCCACTGTTTTTCCTAAATACATCCATTCCCGTTGAATCACATCCCTCTATTCTCATTTAACCACTTTTCCTTGCAGCATTCTTTGGCACTGGTACATTTGTTAGGTAATCTTTTTCAGAGTTGACCATTACATGGCTGAATATCACCAAACATGAATAAACGTTCACGATGCTCAGTATTTGGTAGGCCAAATTCTATAAAACCTTCAATGCAGTATGTAACAGACATTTAACGTCAATGACTCTACGACACCGTAAGATTATCATGAACTGCACGTGCCAAATATACCATGGTAAACATTGTCACATAAACAAAAAACTTTTTGAATTATCCTGGCCTAGAAAAGCCAGCAAATTTAAAAATATAAATCAACAGATTATCGGTTGCAGAGGTGGGATCTTACCTCAGGACTTATTCGCTCCTTGCACGGTCAGCAATCTACGTGTAGAGTCTTGAATTGGGGCAAGCAGTAAATGGAAGCATTATATAACTCTGTATTGTCACAGTAATGTAATGGCGCTTTCATCCAAACAGATGCATAATACAAATGAAGCATGAAGTCGAGGCTCTACACTGTACATGCACATGGCGGATCCGCGCAAGTAGCAAATAGTCCCTCCCACAGGTTGAATTCAAAATTTAGTTTGCAAAATAAGCTTTTGACCCCATTTTACTATGCGTGTGTAATACGGGTCAGTGATCAATATGCACATTAGGTCTCTGATGTTTACCAAGCATTGTTTAATCACCCCATGCATGTTCTTCTGAAGAATTTAGTTGGTCAATTGGTAAAATACCTACTGTACAAGTTATGAGGAAAGTTAAGTTTCTATACAGTTTGCCACTATGACCAGCTTCAACTGCAGTGGACGATTTCCTTTGAGTAGCACACATGTAGCAAAATGTAGAACTACATATAGATGTACATGTATTTGGTTGGTAAACAAGAATCATCATTTGCCACTCAATATTAGCAGTCAGTGGGCACAGACCTTGTTCAGTCTAGACACTTTGCAATGCAGAAATGCACCATGAAATTATTCCCTCAACTGTATGCGACAGAGACATCTTCAAGCTCTATGCAGTACAGCACTTTACATTTTAAACTAAATTTTGAAAAGAAGTGAGACATAATTTCTCCTTCTCAAGGAAATTCATTTGGTGCAAATTTAAATAATAATAAACAGCCAATTAAACAAAAAAAATTAAAAGCTGGCACTACAAATGTAGCATTGAAAGAAATAAACAAAAATCTACAACAGTAAAATGTTCAAACATTCATGTCATACATCTAGCTATACTAGTCTAACACATTTACACAAGTCATTATTATAAATTTGGAAAAAAATAAAAAAATATCTTATTTGTTCCAAAACTAAAACAAAAGAAATATCTAATCCTTACCTCAAATATATTCCCTGAAAATAAAAATGGAAACATCTCTGACAAAAAATGTCTCTTAAGTAAACTTCAGTATTGGTTATTTACAATATTTGAAAATTTAACTGAATTGAATTAATGACACAATCAAACTAGATGTTTACCTGTAAAAGTTGTGTCAAATGCAAAGATTTCAGAGCTGAAACTCTTGCGGCTTTGTTTCCCAGTAGACCTTAAATGCATTGACGTCATCCAGCCACCATCTTAGAGGTGAACCGATGATGAAACAATGGAAACGCAGTTTTGTTTCGCATCTAGCGATTGACGAAAATCTGAGTAGAAAACCCCTGCAGGGTTTGCTTCTTAACCTATATTGACTGCGAAAGAAGAACTAGCTAGCTTGTCATTTCACTAGTCTATCAGCTTTTTCACTGGTCTATATTTCAAATGAAATAGGGATGCTTTCCAACACTGAACTAGCCAGCCGCACCACTTACAGTAAAGTCTGACTGGTCCTCGGGTGTTTTAACTGGCATCTGACCAGTTGACCACTGTTTTAAGGGAGAATTTGCTCTGACAAACTTTGCTTCTCATGAATTGTTGGAAAGTAGGCCTGCGTGAACTTTTCTTTTTTAAAAGCCATCAAGGCATACGGACAGATAATCATGGCTTCCGTTGGGTTGAATGTTGGATCTTAAGGTTCTCTAAATTCATTTCAGTTTAAAATGAACAGAATGCCCTTGAAAATTTGAAAATGGGATATTTGTGTTACCCTCAAAAGTTAAATACATCACTAACATGTACAAACATTCTGTGAGGGATAATTGTCTAAAATTAGAATATACATGTATTTTTGAGTAGAAAAGATAATTTCATTTTGAAGTTGAAGTAAATAATCAATTTCTAAAATCCTATAACCAAACATAATATCAACAGCAGCTTGAAATAAAAAAATGACTGTTCACATTCGCCACACTGAATCCTTAGAGTTAGAGTTTGGCCAACTGACAGATCACATTGTGGATTGAGTGAACAGTGACACAGATTCTATTGTAACATGCACATCACATGGGATTGTATGCTGGAAAAAACACATTGGGTCAGTGCGTAGGTGAAGATCCTGTCCGCGTTCAGTCAATTGGTGAGGAGTGCCGTCTCATTTTCTTGGTTGGAGGAGGACTTGGGGTGACGCTGATTTCACTTGTATTGTCCATTTCCTCTGTAGTGCCAGGATCAAAGTCATCCTCCGAGACATCGGACGACTCGTCAGAGGACATCTCCCGTATGTCTCCTGGCTTCTGGAAGTTGATCTTGACAAGAAGCTTCTGCAGTTGCTGGGCTCGGCTGGCCTTCTTGGAGCCAGTATCTGGCGGTGGTTTCATCACCTTCCTCTGCTGTTTGACCATCTTCTTTGCTGGAGACTTCTTTGCTGAAGACTTCTTTGCTGGAGACTTCCCTCCGCTGTTTTTCCTGGGGCGACCCAGTGGCTTCTTCTTTGTCTTTGTCGTTTTCTTTTTGGGCGACTCTTTAGCCTTAGCTTTCGGTGTCACTTTTTTCTTCTTCTCTGCAGCTGGTGATCTGAACCTTGCGGGGCTAGCATTTGTGCTTTTTTGCCTGAAGTTAAAGTTCTCGATGGACAAAGGGGAGCCTATTTCCTCCAAGTAACTCAGGATTTGGGGGCGTGAGCGAAATTTCTTTCCTGTAGGACTGTGTGAAAACATGTTTAAAAACATCAGGCTTGTTAGAAGAAATAACTTGATAAAATATATCTAAGTGTGGATGATGATTTCATCAAGTGTTGCATCTTCCAGTTAGTAAAATAGATTTGGAAGCAAATGTAGAAAATGTTTCAAGAAACTATAATCTACCACTTCAAATGTAATGCTATTAATTGTACTCAGAGCCAGATTCTGTCTGTAATTCATTCCAACACAGACCCAAAGACTGATTTCATTCGACAATTTGTGCACCAACAATTAATTGAAATAGAACTTGTTTTTTAATAACATGTTAATTGAGTAAAAACTGTATATATATTAAGAGGAAATTGTGAATTTTGTGGAGCACTTTGAGGAAAATTGTCCCCTTAAGAAGGTTGACAAAACACTCTCATTTGTTGTGCTACTGAGTGGCAGTGCTGCTACTTGTGTTATATCGAATTAAAGCAGGACACCAAATAAAAGGGTTTGACTCTGGTTTAAGCTTCCTTTGACATTTTTTCAGCTGGACCTCTTATCATCTGGTCTGCAAGAGCCTTAGCCAGAGACATTGTCTGATGTAATTTTTAAGCAATGCCATCTAGTTTGTAATTACCTCCAGTAGTATACATCCACCTTCCCAGCACTCACGCCTTGCATTCTCTGAGTAGCCACACGTCTCCATCCTTCAGGAATATCTACTTCACCATCTTCACCACCTCCAGGAGACTCGGCAACTTTCTTAGGGGACTTTGCAGCTGGGGATTTTTTGGGGGTTGTTGGTCTTTTAGCAGGTTTTGTCCCATCAGATTTTACCTTTTTAGGCGTGCTTTCAGCTTCTACATTTGAGGTGGTTTTGGTTTTAGACTCTTTGGCCTTGTCAGCAGGTTTGTCATCCTTTGATTCGTCTTTACTCTTTGAAGTCATTTGCTCTTTGAGTTCCGAATTCCTCTTTTTCATGGGGAGTTCCTTTTCAGGTTTTGTCTCTACTCCACTCTTGACATCCACCGCAGGTGAAGTGGCTTCCTTGACAGCTGGCTTTGCCTCCTCAGCCCTGAGTGCCTCCTCTTGCCTCCTGAGTTCTTGCTCCATCTCGGCACGGTGTCGCTTCTTGGGTGTGAGAGGTCGGGGTGAGGTTGATGCAACAGGAACCACTAGGGGGCTGATTTTGCAGATTGGTGATACATCACTATCACTTGAGCCAGATGTTGATCTGCAAAGGTATGATCAATCTCTGTTACATGATGTCAGGTACATTAAAAATGAGAACTTTATCCTAGCATATTACATTCATAAATCTAGATAGAAATCAAAGAACCATCAAGGTTGACTTTGAAAATGGCAATTGTTTTCTTTGAGCAGTGTTCTGTGGTTCAAAACAACCCGACATAGTCCATTGATTAATTGCATCCAAGTGTCTTTCCTTCAGTCTGTCCCTCTTTCTTCTTTCGTAATTTGTTTACGTATTCAACATTTCCATTGATAAATAAATATCGAACAAAGTTATGTAAAATTACTACATATATTTCAAGTGATGGCAGTCCTGCTTGCCTGCAATTTGTGCATTTGATATTAACCCATATCCAGCTGACTGGTCAAAGTATATAAACACTGTTCCTACCTAAGCCCAACATGTAGCGCTCATTGCTGCATTACAATTATATATGTACATCAATTTTACTGCCTTGCAAATAAACATCCTAACAAACTGTATACCATTTGAATGTTATATTGTGTTTATGTCTCATTTTATATCACTAGTATAGTACTAGTAAGTAGTGTAGTGAGAGTGCGAAGAAAGACACTATCTTCTTAATTTCCCTAGTTGCGATTAACTGTAACACTTAATCCTCCCGATATGGTCGCAACCGTCGGGAGTATGACATGTACATGTAGGTTTCATGTAGTTCGGCGCTACTAACGCTCTGAGCGTTAAAATCCCATAGTTAGCAGATATGGGTTGATTTCAGGCAAGCACAGCCTGAACTTTGTAACTCATCAACCAGAAATGGCCCTTAGGTAGGCTGTTTTGGTTGAAAATAAACATTTCTATTTCTTTGAGACATCTAACACCCGTATACATAATACATTTAATGATTCATGTATGTACTTTTCGAAGAAGGATGGCGTTCAAGTTTGGGGATGTTTGGGTGAAATGTTACACCACTTTGTAATGAGAAGGACATGAAGGATTGCAAAAAAATTCTGAGCAGAAGTTCAATTCAAATCTTGTTATTTAATTTATTTATTTCAGCCAAAGCAGAGCTTTAAATTACACACTGCTGCTAGGCTATGGACATGATGGAGAAACTAAAACATGAAAAGTACACAAAGCCCAGGAGAGAATTTTTTTTTTTTTTACGAGTACAGAGTCTATAATATGTAGTAAAACACTGAGAGACACAGGAGCAAATGATTGGGGCATTTTAAGTACATCACAATATGTTTTGTAACAGAAACCATCATGACCATGGAGGTAGAATAAGGACAGATAGAATTTGACCTAAATTAAGGTAGATACAACCATGGAGGAAGGCCCATGATTGATACAACTAAAGGCAGTCAGAATCAGACATAGAATTTTAGCCAAGCATTACACTGTATCATGGAGAAATATTGTACTGCAGTTTTGGCGGATTCTGCGAGGTAAACATACAGACACAGGTTAAGATTACTAATTTTGCGTGGGCAAACTGCATGACCTGGACATTTTGATTTAGTCTGTTACTCTGTGGTGGCAATCGAATTGAATTTGAATGTTGAACATGTTGAAAGCATGGAGGAAAACATTTTATGAACTTTCACAACCCAAATGCACACAGTAATTCCAAATGGCAATGCAAATTTCAACTGCATTTAGCTAGACAAGTTATCAGTACCAACAGCAAAACACGCCAGATACGAAAATATAAATCTTACTCTGATCTGGATCTGGAAATATCCTCAGTTGCCTCAAAAGTTGTAATAACGCACTCTTCCGCCATTTTGACCATAATAAAGGGCGCCCTCTCTAGTTATTTGTTGCTTCTTTTGGGCGCGAGTGGTGTGCGATCCCAGCACCTCATTCGAGGTACTGGACGAGACCGGTTTAGCTCGACCTGGTTTTGAAGTCTGAGATCACAATTACTGACTCACGGTGGTTACTAGGCTACTCAGGCAGACAACAAAATTTACACTTTCCAGTTTACGTTGTTTTACAAAAATTTCAGTATTTAGCCCCCCACCCCATATCACCCATCAGCTCACACACGATTACAGCTCCAGCAAGATTTCAGTGAAAAGGAAACAACGAACTATGTATAAACCTAATAGCTTTTCAATGGAACCATACGGCATTATAAAACAATTGGTTTTGGACTATGGGAAAGGCTCCCCAACGTACCCCATCCCCATAAAAAATTATTAGTTTACTATTTTTTAAGGCAACTCGCAAACCTAAAAAATAATAAGGAGATGGATAGAGTTCTTAATGCATTGAACTTTGCTGGGAATGGGATGGGGGTAAGGTAGGGCCTATGTCCAATAAGCTATGTACCGGTCCCAACACATAGAGCGTTAAAATTGAAAGCATGGTTGCCTTGTCACAAATAGATACCGAAGAGAGAATCAAAATTAACATCATGTAAAGTGTGTTTCAATGTAATTGTTTTGGCAGAAAATAGTGTTATTTAAACACATGATGTGATGGTGCAAATTATGATTCTTTTGGGGTATCTATAAATTTGTGTCACAAGACCCATGGTGTCAATTTTAACACCCCCATATTTTACAGTGAACTCATGAGGTTGCGGTTTTTAATGCGATTGCATTGTTCGTCTATGTGCAGCATACAGGATAGCCATGGAGGCTTTCATCTCCCTGCCTCACACAAAAACGCCCCCAGTGCAGGCTATGGCTACTTGCTCCGAGCTGTGCCAAGTTATTGAGGGGGGCAAATTCATATTCATTTGGTGGTCTTGTTTACTGTTTTTTAGGTAAGGTGTAATATTGAAGAAATTCGCACCGATTCTGCAGGTACAGGTGCAGAGCTAGGCAACAAGCAATCAAGTGATGTGTCACCACGACGACGACCGTGCCTCTGCAATAGACTTCAACAAGTCAGCTGCGGGATCGGTTTCTAATCCTGTCTAAACAGCTCCAGCCGCCATAATGCAAGGCTCGTTGATGATGTACACTAATGATATTTTTCAGTACTTTTCTCTCATTCTTTATCGTACGATAAATTCTCAAAGTGAAAACACGCGAAGGCCTGACTACAATCTAGCACTGTGATAGGTTCAAGGTTCATTTACATGTTGTTATGGCACGGTATGGAATGCTCACTGATGTCACAACAAAATACCATATTTTGGGTATAAAAGCCACACAACAATCTAACGCACGACTCTTTTGATTATGCGACTTTCATTTTCGCGACAATTGTAAGGTTAGGACTCAGAGTGTGAACTAGCTGAAATTATTTTACAGAACGGGAAATTGAAGTTGATCATGGTTTGTGTTTGTCGTTTAGAAACATTGGCAATGAAGATAATGAGTGAGTACGTAGTAACCAATGACATGCTTTGTTGACAACTGTAATAATGGTCATAGATTATAGATAACGTAACCATGGACTCTCAACGTGAAATATTGAACGGTAATTTGAGCCGCGAGTTGCCAAGGCAACGCTCAAAAGTCGTCCGTATTTTTACCAGTTCCACATTCACAGGTAAGCATAGGTCTA
>CM021527.1:10033914-10050744 GCA_010994315.2 Pisaster ochraceus
GTATTCAGATTTCGCTTTCCAGACGTTCCATGAACAAAATGCCTGGTTGCCGAGGATATCATATCGATGCATTCAGTTGCAGGTGTCGTATAAATTGGTCCTTTGGTTCATTAGAGGGGGAATAATTGTGGGTTTTCCTAACAAGTTTCGACGCACACAAGCTTCAGAAATTGAAACAAAATGATGACATGCAAAATACTACTTATTTTACAACAGCAGGCCAGTGGTGTAATCAAGGAGGCGGGGGACGGAGCCTCTCCCCTTGCCCCCTAAATGAGATCGAAAATATAATACACACATTAATGGTTCGATATACATTACTAAACAGCCCCCCCCCCCACAATTATGTCATTGTCCCCGCTTGCCCCCCCCCCCCAAATGAAAATGCCTTGATACGCCACAGCATGCTATACATAAACTAACACCCGATTAATAAGCTACCATGCAGGCGGTTGGTCTGTGTTGGTTTTTAAGAGAAACTAGCAAATAGTCATTTTTATGCAGCCGACCAAATTGCTGGAAAATGTGTTCATATTGCTCCCATTGTTATATTTCTTATCTGAAATCGCCCCCTGCATAAAATAATATGACCGATAGATGTTGCTGCTGGAGGCGCGGTCCAAAGTACACAAATAACAGTCTATACTGATAGTGATACCTTATGCAATGGCAGAAAAAATACCTCAAGGTCGGTCTTTGTTATTAATATGATTAATATTAGACATGATATTTTTTTTAAGCGTTTTAGTCTACGGGTGTTTTATACAGCGCTTGCCACTTAAAATAGCAGGTATACTGCACTGTTTTGAATATTGAGATATTTCAATCATAATGTAATTCAGATGCGCGGAGGCGCTGCAGCGTATTCTGAAGCCAACCATGCCAGAGACACTGTGGCAAGTTCTTTATTCTGAAGCCAACCATGCCAGAGACACTGTGGCAAGTTCTTTCACCTCACGACAAGTGTATGCATTTTACACTATTTTTTCCGCTCACAATTTTGATTAGGAGCATTTTTATACGCTCAAATTATAATCCACAAGCTAACACAATACCTACAGTTGATATATGCATTCTTTAACAATTTTTGTATTTCATGGACATTTCCACCATAAATGTTTGTTTTGATTAGTATTAGTTTACTGTCAATTTTATAGAAAGGTTTTACATTATATTTTTGTTTTCCTTGGTTTGGGAATGTTAGATAGAGGTCTGTCGTGTTACACCAAACATGTACGTTTTTCTGAGACATCGGGTCTTTTTGTCCCATCCATCCCAGCTATATGTACTTTTTCTTTTTTCTTTTTTCTGTATTAACTTTGTATTTTTTTATTTGAAGACCCCTTGAAACCAAATTCTTCATGCACAGTTGTCACTATTATAAACAAATCTGACAGCGTGTAATAGTTCGTTCATGTGACTCCCTTAGCAAACAGCTGATCGTTGGAGTAGACTTTAGAACTCTGACCTCACCGTACCGGATAGAGTGTGTATACTGTTTCAATGTGGAGTGGTGTACTGTCAATAAACTGTGCCAAATGATGTGAAGTGACATACTATGGGTTACATGTGAAGCTATGGGTTACCGTTATTAATTATATCTCGCTAAATGTATTGTTTGATGTACATAGTAGTAGATGTATGATTGATTTGTTGTGATTTTGTGTTGTGCCTGTGGGGGACATGTACTTCAACACACCGGTGTACGACCAATGATTATGTTGTCAAGGGAGTGGTGATTTTGTGCACGTCCGAAATATCTTAATTTAATTGGCAAATCCAACAATTACTCAATCATGTCAGTATTTCTGATGTTTTTCATACTGGTGTCAGGTGAATAATAACAAGCTTTTAGATGAAGAATCGGTATATAAGTTCTATTTTTACAACATGATTGCCATGTCAGTACTACATTTGCGTTAGCCATGCTTGTATATAGGCCTACACGCGCTTTAACGGACGTTATCATTTGGAATTCGTTAGCCTACATATTGAAGCAATAATGACATGCTAGCCGAAGACAATAACGCCGATCACGGTTCGCTACAGCATTGTCAATAATGACCTTCATAAGGTCAGTCGTCCAAATACAAACACACGGGTACAGATTTTTAAGTGGATGTGCACTGGATGCTGCGTGTTTTTCATAGAACAAAGGTTACTGCGCACTGACCAAAGCAGGAAGCGTTCATTATCCATGTGATTGGAATGGCGTGCATGACGTGTTACTCTGTCCCAGGAATACTGGAAAAGCTGAGCGGACAAGTGTGGGGAAAAGCAGAGTTAGATGCCAAGACTGTCGCCATCAGACCCTGTAGCCTCATGCAGAGTGTAGGCACTTGCAATGCACTCCGATAAACTCGTGCACACGTTTTACAAAATTGTGCTTGCTTATGGCTGCTGTGTGTGCTTGCTTGTGTATTTTACAGTTATTTCGCCTAGAAAACCACGGCATGGTGGTGATGAATCAACCATTCCACAAGACGGACTTTCGGATGTGGAAGAAACTCCTGTAAATGAGTCAGCTCTTCACGAAGGATCGATACGGCTTGGAAATAATGGTACCGGCATTTCTTTATATAGTGAAAAAGTCATCAACCCCCATCCATTCAATTTTACGATTGCCAATGAGGATGCGTGTTTCAAAGACAACGAGAATGGGGAGATATTCCTCGTTATTCTTGTAAAATGTCGGCCAAATGAGACATATGATCGGCAGCAAATTATGCAAACCTGGGGAGGTGTGACACAGGTGCTCGGTCGTCGGACAAAAACAATGTTTTTGGTTGGTCTGACAGATGATCCGGTGATTAACCAGCGTCTTAAAATTGAAGACGATAACCATCATTATTTCATTCAAGAAGATTTTCTTGACGCCTACCAAAACATGACCTACAAGAACATCATGGGATTAAAATGGGTGACGTTGTTTTGTCCTCAAGCTGAGTACGTGATGAGTATCGATTCGGATATGATTCTTAATATAGTTCACCTTGTGCGTCGACTTGTAAGGAAGCCCAGGGTGAACTTCGCAGAAGGCCATCTACGCACGGACCCTCTTCCTCACAGACATAAGTCATCCAAGTGGTACACGCCCCCGGAAATGTACCCTGAACCGACATACGCGCCATTTTTAAACGGTGCGTGTTACGTCATGTCTGGAGACGTTGCTATGACACTGTACTGGAAGTCGAGCCACGTGCGTTTTCTACAGTGGGACGATGTCTTTATTGGATTAGTCATGAAGAAAATCGGAGTCGAGCCCCAACTGTCACATCAATATGAACAATTTTTACCCGTACGATCTGCTTTAAAACATGGCATTGCGGCCGGGTCCGGTCACAATTGGAATGGCGTGAATGAAGAAACCATTGCAGTTTGGGATGATGTGGTGGGCAAAGTTTTGCGAAACGATGGAACCAGTATTGGTCTTTTATTTTTGATTTATTTTGGATGTGTTGCTTGTGTTCTTGTTATATTTTTAAGGTGTTTTTATATTGTTGATATGCCTTGAAATCTGACCTCTGAAGAGATTCAATGAAATACTTAAAAAGCTATACTTAAGCGAGTTTTTTTTAAATATAATAGAATGCAACATAAACAATATTTTAATATAATGCAATATAAACAGGTTTTTAAAATTTGTACACATTTGGTTTGTTTATCATTTAAATGTAATTTTTATATGTTTACACTTTTTGTGAATTTTTTACAAACTAGAACTACTTCTGCCGTTGACGGTGTACATCAAAATGACAACACGTTGACGTCATTTAACATGGAATGTTGCTTTGTTAAACATCCATGCTGCAACGAAGCGGTTATACAAATAAACAGAGCTGCCACATAATTGTAACATGAGTGTGTCGACTTTGCAGGGCTTTTCTTAAATCTTTCTGAAAAGTACCGGAGAAGGGTATTCGAAATTATTGTATTTTACACAATTAAAATCTGCTAAAACTCATATGAACTCAATGTCCTTATTGATTGAAAACATTTTAAATGAATTTCAGCAAAGATCACTTGCTGCCGCTTTCGTTCAAGCATGCCATTAATGTTTGATGGAGGTAATTTAACTTCTGCATATGTAAGTGTGACAGACAGGAAACAACGTATTTTGTATGTTTCTTCAGACTTAATCTATTCAATTATTCCTCTTTACCCCGGATCGAGCGCCCCCTAGCGGTGGCTTGATTTTCAAACTTATAAAATTGGGTCATTCTACCCTATGATGTCGGGAGAAAGACACATCTGTACAAATCCATGTTATTTCTCTGACAGGTATGATCCTTTCCAATTTATTTGACAATTTTCTTTTATCATAAATAGCAGCTACTTAAACAATCCATTGCATTTACATTTATTTATTCAGAAAGACAGAAAAGTCGTCTCCGCAATAATTCCATTAAACCCCGGTCACATAAGCTAAACACGACACATTCTGATGGTCAATGTTCTTGTCACAACAGCCTCGAGGTGAATGGCAGTTGGCCAAGCAACGTACGTTTTGCAATATGGAAATAAAAATGTTGAGATAAATTAAATTAAATTGAATGGGAAATTATATTTTTTTTACAGGTTTGTTTGTTTATTGTTTTTTGGGTTGTTGTATTTTTAGGAGAAAAGTTCAATAGACACAGAACAACTTGATGCATCTAAGACTAAATCGCATAAATACACTGGTGGCTTGCGGGCTTAACTGTAGCCTTTGGTTGCAAGGCTGTCTTGCGATATCCCTTGCCCGATAGTCCGCTTCAGTATAGACAGGTTGCACATGACGTCATTGACTGACATCACTTATGGCGGTCAGTGATGTCATGGAAAAGTACACGCGTGAACCAGATGCGCAAGACTCTCAGCCAATGATAGCCTTTCACACGTGCACGTTTTATCAAAAATGGCGACCAGGGCAAGGGACATTGATCCCCAGAATAGAGATCAATGGCAAGGGATCAATTGCCGGATAGTCCATACACGGTGTCCGTGTGGAGCAATACACACGCACACTCACACGACCTTTACGGACCGGGTTTGTGGGGTCCTGCTATTGTTGTTCTATTGTTCCCTTTTCTAAATAATTGTTGAGAATACCCCGCAAGGGCGCCCCCTTTAGCCCACCAAGTCTACGCGCCATCCAGCGAATGCGCCGACGGTGCGTAAGACGGACTCCGTGGTGGACTTTGAGGCAGCCTTGCACTCGTGGTTAGGCCAAGTTCTGAACTCGTACTCAAGGATACAATCAGTTCAAAACGAAAAGACTTTTCAATTATTAAGCATTTCCATGCAGAATGCAATTTATGTTTAGTCAATGAGAACGTATGGTAATTGGACTGAAAGCCAGGTCTAAGTTGTTTTTGCGCCGACGCTCGCGGCAAGGCGGCGGTGATGGTGGTGGGGGTGGAATGGTAGGCTTATAAGTTCTAGACTTGGTTCAAGTCGGGTCTCGTGCTTATACGTGGTGACCAGGTGGTGGTAACCATGGCACTGGGGCTGTGGTGATTGCTGCTGCAAAGTGGTGGTGATGATTTGTGGTGGTGCTGGTGGTGGTGCATGGTAACTCAAAGCTGCAAAGTGGTGGTGGCTATAGACGTTGGTACACTGCGCTGATTCTTGTGGTGAAACTGACGTAGTACAAATAGTAGTGGCAGTGGAGGTGTTGGTAGTGGTGGGGGTCGGGGTGGTGGCAGTTGCGTCGGCGTCCTATGGTGGTGATCGTAACTGCTGCTGTTGAGTGGAGGGGGTAATGCTTGCTTATTTTCAGTACAAAATTAATGTTTTGGTGTAGAGTTCAAGCAATTGCAGCAGGTCCTTCCTTAGCGAAGCAATCCATTGATTTGAAAATAGTACGTGCGCGTTAAAAAAAAAATACCTGCGTTGAATTAATACACTATTTATAAGATGTGTTCAGGAAGTGTGAAAATTAACGAGAAGGTGCCCATAATTGAGTTTTTATGGGGATATATGATGCCACTAACGTACTCAAATCAATACTATTATTTCGCTTCGTCGGTTCATAACTGCAGACTTCGCGGTAATTAAAGTCTGTATTTTATTGCTTCGTTCAAATCAATTTAATGTATTCAACGCATTCAACCCTCGGAACAGCGCTCTTGATTATGGATTGTCTCTAACCATGTCTCGCAGACCAACCGTCAAAACGTTGCAGACGGTTACGACCGTATTGTCTGATTCTGCGAAGAAAGAATGTTATTGATTGTTTATGAGTATATATATGGTATCCCAGACGGAGGTCTGGATAATGCTCATGTAGGCTGATCATCATGAATGTTCTAAATGCCAGAATTGGAACCAAATTGTGCTCATGTCATGGGCACAGATCAACACCTCTATGCGGAAAATAAGCACATGTGCATACGCTTAATACTATTTGTGGTGAGAGCGCTAAGACGTAACAAAATTGAAGGCGTGACGTTCAAACCATAGAGGAGTATACCAGCACTGAGATGCACGACAAGATATTGTTTGTTCTCATGTTGTGTTTGGGGTTGATTACACCGACTTTAGGTCAGCTATCCGAATGGGGCTACAGGGGGCAATCGGTGAACTGTGTTAAAAATCATATACTCACCAACCATGTAGTCCAAGTGACTTCCGGGGTATCCCGTCTGAGATGCGTGGCGAGATGCTTCTCTGTTCCCAGTTGCCAGTCAGTCAACTACGCAACTGGAATAAAAGAATGTCATCTAAGTGATGTACAGAGAGCAGTGTCTGCAGCTGGAGACTACCAGAAGAGTACAGAGTTTGAGTATTGTGGACCAGACACAAACGAGGAATGGGAGGTAAGTCAACTGTTCCTCTGTCTGATCAAATCAAAATGAAACAAAGAGTGGATATGAAGTACAATATTGTGTCTCTCTTCAAACCATCCAACATGTCTCTTGATTTCTACTTGGTGCTTGATATGGGGCATGGTGTCTACCCCCTCCTATTGTTTCTTCATTGTGTTTTGGGAATTTCACGAATTCTTTAGAGGATTTTTTGGGGTACTTCTGTACAAGAGGTAAAGAGTATGTCAAACGGTGGGGACAATTTTTGGGACACCCTCTGCCACATATTTGGGCATGGTACAGGTTTCTCTGTGCGGAAGGATGAGGCGTGGTAAGGGTTTTTACATTACAAAAGCTAGGTTGTTAACATTGACACACGGGTGTGTTTACGTATACATGTAGATACCGATGAGGAAAATCAAAATTAACATCGTAGGTTGTTACAATAACACCAATGTAATTGTTTTGGTAGAAATTAGTGTTATTTTAACACCCTGTGGTGTAAATGTTTATTCTTTTCGGTATATGTAATGTGACAACACCCATTGTTTCAATTTTAACAACCCAGTTTTTGCAGTGTGTTTGCTCAGCAGTTAAAATGATGGCATTCAAACTTTTATAATTATTTTAATTCATTGAAATGAGTTATAACAATCATTTGTACAATCCCGGCAATTTTACCTCGAGACATTTCGTCAGAAATCAGTTTTGTTTTATCTTCTAAATGTGGTTTTCTTGGTAAACCTTTTGCGTAGTATAAATAGCCGAGTGGTCATTGTTGCGGGGCAAAGTCATCGGAGTGTATATGGCTGTGACTTTATCCTGGGCTTTAAGATGAGTTGTCAGTATTACCACTGTGAGCAAGTTCGGGTGGGCGACTAGTAGAGTGACTAGACTTACCAGAAACCATAGAGCACAGGGATATTGATTAGATCGACCATGCACTGGAGCATCTAGTCAATTCGAGAGCTACGTTCACACAGTGTAGGTACTCTATAGTCGCCCACCCGAACTTGCCCTAAGATTTGCAGTGTGACATCACACTTTGCTTAGCATTTTAAATTGATTTGCATTTTAAATTGATTCGAGATAGCTCGTTGTGAGATCGGCCCCTGGTCATGAGTGCTGTTTCTTCAACCCAAGGGTCATACTTTATCTGTCTAATTTTCACCCGAAAGCCTCCTTGTATAATTATAGGAAGCATCCTGCGATATGATTTGGTCTGAAGTACACCGTTGATTAGAAACCAATGAAAGTATTTAGAGCGATTTGAATAAAGATCGTCCAAAGGCGACTTTTGGAAGTTCAAATTTCCGCGGTGTCTGTTTGTGAATGATGCGGCCAGAGATGGGGTTGGTAGCCACCGTCACTCGCTGTTTAAAACATGGTTAGATTCGCCGTTCTTGATTTAACAAAAATACGTGACAGTTTTATGCTGTTTTGCTACTAACAAGTAGACACTGTATTCAACTGAAGCTTTCACATGTGACTATTACTGTATCTTTTTTGATGATATCGCCTTTAAATCAGCATTACGTTTACAAAAACCAAACGATTAACCTAACTAAAGCCTAACATAACGCTCTTCACCTAGGAGTAAGTCATGGGTACTGGTAATGGCAAGTCTTGTAGCACGGCCACGGACAGCATACGTCCCTACTGGGAAAACTGAGATGATCTAAGGAAAGTAAATGCTCCAATTACCTCACACACACTGGGTGTTAACATTGTGCTGTTTTTTATTATCATTCTTCAGAAAACTCCAAAACATTTTGGCTCAATATCTGACACACAAACATCATCGCTGCCAACAACGGCTAAACCTACGACAGATGTAGCACAGACAACGGTTGCAACGGAGACTACAACCACGCCAATGCCTACCACTCAAGACATCACCACCATCACGGAGAGCCAAACAACCACTGAAGTTCCAACAACGACAGAACTTATCGGTATCAACTTCATTTGTATATTTTATGGTATTTACCCTTAGCGATCCTGTATCATTTACTGGGTGGGTCAAGTCTGACCATGCACATGACGTCACAAGCTGCTCACTGGGGTTAAAGGGAGACATTATTTATTGGCTGCGAGGTGTGTGTGGAGAGTACGCACTCTTGCACGCGTTTCCATTGTTTGACATCTTTGCGGCATTTCTCTAACGTGCCCCACCCACTGATGAAAAGGAAATTTAGGGGAATGCTGTTGCATGGGTTAGGTTAGACTGTTTCCCAAGGATAAGGACAGACACTGGCCCAGCGATTTCATTGGATACAATGATTTCATTGGATAAACGTGCAGAGACGTAAGCGAATAGTCGCGACGGGTGAATGGAGGGGAGGTCAAAGGTACATCTGCCAACATCCGGTCTGGCAGGTATCCGGCGTTATTCACGAGCCTGGAAGTGTGACGTCAGATGTTCGGGCTAGGGTTAGGTCACCGTTTGTACTCAAAAGCGCCCCCTTTTGTTTCAAGCTTTGTGGAATTTGGTTGTGGATTTCATTCTATAGGCATACACATTTTAGAAACACTGTTGATTATATAAATTCTGTAATCAAATCAATTGGACTTTAATACTTTTCAATTGTGACAACGGTTTCACGTCCAAATCCCTCATTCATCAGGTCGACTGATCATGTGGCGGGAAAAGGTTGATGACCCATTTCGGGGTCAATGAACCATGAAGACGTCGAGGGTTTTTCTTGAATGCTGACCTGTTGGGCCCCGCCAAGATTTGGCACATACCCCCTCCTCTGTTGAGAGATGGCTTCCTCCCTCCCTGCATAAGTTGCCTCTTTCAAACCACCTTCCCTCTCTGTCCAAAATTACAATGTCCTTGTTGTAGAATGTGTGGTCGGTGCTGTTCAGGTGTGTATTTATGCAGCAAGCGTGAGAGTCGCCAACCATCCGGGATAAGACGTGAAATCGTTGTCACAATTAAATTCTAATTCCAGTTGATTTGATTAATAGTTATACAGAAAGCATTCTAATGATGGAGAACATTCATGAATATAAACATTGTTGGTGGTGAATATCCAATTTTGTTGCAGCTGGTGACTGTGATACACTGGCTAATCATGGAATGCAGAGCGGTGTTCATGAGATATACACAACCGAAGCAGCCGAGGCCATGAAGGTCTTCTGTGATATCAATGGAGACGGGGGATGGATTGTAAGTATGCCAGTAGACTTTGGGAAAAGGTTGTTCTTTTCTCAAGAAACTTCCGTTCAAGTTCTTGAATTTGCTGAAACGTAATTATCTTGACCCTTACGTGTGGCGTAACCAAAGGGGAGACTCAGGCTTGACATGACACAACGTTGGTTTCTAATGGGTGGACTTGCAACAGAACACACCAACTTATTTTTATCTCTAGAAACACGTTGTTTTGAGGAAGCAGTATATCGATTGACCTTCGAAGAATCAGTTGTATAGTAATTGAGTCTCCATACAGCCAGAGGCTTACCAGGGGCGGCAACAGTGGCCTAACTGCACTAACTACACTTTCCCCCAAAGGAGGGGGGTCAAGCTGGGGCGGGCAAAGACTGCAAAATGTTGGGGGCTTTGATGTATCGAACCGTTCAGTTGTGCATTATTTCTCATTTTCGGACAGGTGTTCTGGGCCTGCTCCGCACCCTGCCCCTCCTGCGCCCCCCCCCCCTCCCCGGTTACGCTACTTGGCGGCAAGTAAATGTTTGCTTAATGTTCTTATTTTCTTCTTGTCTGTTCTCTTTGGGGGTTTTCCGGGTCAAAGGTAATTCAACGTCGAAAGGACGGCACAGAGGACTTTAACCGGAGCTGGGCCAATTACAAATACGGCTTTGGTGATCTCGAATCTGAATTTTGGTTTGGTAATTTGAATATCAGAACACTGACGTCATCAGGCACCTGGCGCCTGCGCATTGAGCTTTTAGACTGGGAGGGGGAGACTGCATGGGCCGAGTACGATTCATTTAGTCTCATAGGAGGCTGGTATACACTGATTGTAGGCAATTACAGCGGAAATGCAAGTAAGTATTATTTGTTGTCATTAATATTTTACTTCTGTTTATAATACTTGGGGATGGGTGCGGGTGGCACTTTGCGTGTGGTTTGATGGTCTAATTTTCCAGGGTACGAAGTGGTCAAGGTACAAAGAGTGACACCATTCTTGTAACTATCAGGCTGTTATACTAGTTTTAGAAGGGGACATCCATTTGGTAACAATCCCACCCAAAACCTTTTTTATTGGCAGGGGTGCATTAGAGTGACCATTATTCGTGTTGAACGAGTTCCACAATGAAGCCACTAAAAAAGCATTACCAATAATTTTGCTATTTATAAACTCATTTTGCTTGCAGGCGATGCCCTCTCTTATCACTCTGGAATTGAATTCTCAACAGTGGACTATGACAACTATAAGTCTTGTGCAGCGTCTTATCTGTCGGGCTGGTGGTTCGATTTTTGCCTCAAGTCAAACCTGAATGGGGTGTACTATCAGAGTAATCCAGTGGAATTCAATCAGGGGTTGCAATGGGATGGTTGGAAAAATGACCTCTACTCCCTCAAGGCGTCTGTGATGAAAATTCGCAAGGCTTAAATGACATTGACCTTGTGCGCAAGAGCAATGTATAGTAGAGAATAGAAATGTACCACAAAAATTGACTGCTGTCGGTCAATTTACAAATCCTTCATGTACTTAAGGTGTAAACTGGGTAGTTTTTCAGCCGAGCGATATTTACTCTTGATTCACGATCTTGGTTGGTTATTTTGAAACGTTGCTTTCATGTTTATCTATGTGCCTTAGTTTGTATAGCTGCCGCTAGAGGGCGCAAATACAAAAACGCTAAGCGGTAAACTATCGACACACACAAACTATTAAAGCAGGGGTGTGGTTTTGTGATTGGGAAATTGCAATGGAACCAATTTCAGCAAATCACAGACAGTAATGCATATTCATGAGTGAAATAAGGTTTATATAGTTGAATTCACAGTGGATAATTATAACTCCCCGTTAACTGAATTTTGAGTTGTGCACTAGTGCTTTTATTTTCTTAAAATTCAGTAGGCCTATACACTTTTAAACTCCCGGTCGGGTCAGAATTGACCCAGATTCCGGATCCGGTGGGGCTTGGCCCGGAACCCGGAACCCGGAGCCAGAAGTGAATCAAACTGACGCAGAATCCGAATTAAAAATTCCACTTTTAACCATAAGTTTCCGGATCAGCTTTGCCCAGAGCAGGGTCAGGACTCCCCGTGGGACACGGACTCCGGGCCAGTTCTGACCAAGGAGTTGTTGTGTAGGGATTATTCCAGAGTGAATGATGGGCTACATCTTTAGAACGATCGACTTCCCAAAACGGGTGTAGTCAAACGTGTGGGTGCCGTACTAGGAGATTGATGTTAGCAGAGCGAGGTTGTCATGGTGGTTTGTAGAGGTGTATGTACGAGTCCTGATTTAATGAAGGTGCTGTGCTGTGAAGAGATTGAACGACGATTAGAATGGTCTTGAAGATAACACGTTCACGAATGGGAAGCCAATGCATGCAGAGTGATGCCAGAACTAATAAGGGTTTAAACAAAAGGCAAGCAAAAAAAACAGATACGTTGAAAACACATATCCATATGACCTATATCACTTAAGGCTTCATTACCACCCCGGCAGCTCATAATATTATGCAAAATATTGAGTAAAAATGTAGTCTTGATAATAGATTGTGTTGTGCCTATACTAACATGTACAGACATCATTAAACTGTAAAGATGTACTTTGTATTGCTTTGTAAACTGTAGGGGGTAGCCCGTAGTATAGTGTGCCCGATCGAGATCCCATATTTGGCAAGATGCTGCATGGAGCACTAACGCCTATTTTAGGCCTGGAGCGTCTTGGAACCAAGACTAAGTACGACCTGCCGTCCGTTCGTCGATGCGGTCGTCCGTCCGTCGATGCGGCCGTCCGTCGATGCGGCCGTCCGTGTCGTCCGATGTGGCAGGAGATTATGTCCTCCAGAGATTCTGTCTCCCAATACTGCAAATTTTGTAGAAATTTTGTCACGTAGCGCCCTCTTTTGAATCAGCTACCTTTGAGCTCATGTCCTTAATTAAGACTAAATAAACTCCCATGGCATACAGTGCAAAATGCTAAATATAAGTAAATAAATTAAAATAAAATAAAAACCTTAAAAGTCTCACAGCTTTTTACTGTTAAGGGAAATTATCCAATGGACTCTTGAACTTTTATCCTCTGCTCAATTTAGGGGGGGGCCTGGGCCAGTCGAGTTATTCGTTATTAAAATTACACCGGTGTAATTTTCCAAACGTCTGAGCATCAATCTTGAAAGATTTCCCTACACCTCTCAGCAAATAGGACCATTTATTTCAGGGTCTATGTTATCCAAAATACATCAAGTTGGAAGTCAACAACCACCAGGTCACAAAACTGGGCAATTTGTTTACACTGTTTCCTTTTTATTTGGGCTCTCAAATCTGTCAAATAGATAATATTAATTTTTGAGGGCCTACAAAATATTAATGCGGCCGACGCTTTGTTGTCTCCATATTTAGTGGGGTGCACCCTGACATGCAGAACAATTAGTTTAAGTCATAAATGAATGTGTCGTACCAGAGTGGTCAAGCTCACTGGACTCCAGGTCTGGTGTTTATGATCAGCAGCAGAGTGTGGGTAAACTTGGTTCAAGTCTGTGGTCGTGGTTTTTTGTCTGCCCGGCCAATAATAGCGTACTGCCTGAATAGCGCCCTCTTGTGGATTAACCCCTTGGAGTTTTGAGTGGTTGATGCTGATAAACCGCGGTCTCAGACTTGAAATCGAGTCCAATCGAGTCCCGGTCTTGACACTAGTGTCCTTGTGAGACACTTCCTACTGCTGCATCCTTCGGATGGGACGTAAAGCCTTGCAGGTTCCGTGTGTTGTGTAATGTACGCAAAAGAACTCAGTTACACTTAATTTCAGAAAAATGGACTCGTGTTAACTTGCACTGGCTGACTGCGCCGCAGCACCTTGTAAACCCTCAAAAATCGGTCTAATAATTTAAACATTAAATTTAAAAAACCTGTCTCAAAAATGTTTCTCTTTGTTCGTTCAAGCGCCCTGCCTGGATAACACAATGTGCTATAACAAGACTTGAAGCGAGGCGTGCAGTAACACAGAGACCATTTTAACACGCACTGTGTGAGTTTTCGACTCCTGCGATCTTAAATCCGATTGGTTTCCAGTGAAGAATATGGGATGCCGTGAAGCTCCACTAATAGGCCGTGTCCGAAACGGCGACTTCGGCTATATACAGCTATGGCTAGATCAGCGCGTCTGCCAGTGTTGAAGAGTAGGCAGACGCGCGCGATCTAGCCGTAGCTGTAGCCGAAGTCGCCGTTTCGGACACGGCCTAAGTCCGATTTGACATGATCAGAAGTTGAGTAACCAATCAATTATGCCGCCAATGCGCACTCTTATATGAACCACTTTGCTCAGTTCTGAAAACATCTCGGAATTTCGATTCTTGAAGTAGGGCCTAGACAATGAATTCACCCACGGTTTTTTTTCTGATATTGTGGGAAAATTTATATATGGTAGCTTGACTTTAAATCAAAGGACAATAACAAGTGTTGTGATGAGGAGTTTTGCACGGATATTATAAGCGCTGCAGCTGTAGTTTGGTTTTTATGACAAAACCACCGATATTACGTTTTCCAATAATTTAATTTTGAACAGAGTGCGTGGTTATTGCAGGGGGTAAAAAGCAAGCACACATTGGGCCAAAAATAATGGGTAGAGTGTACACTTCGAAAAAGCTGACGTCTCTAAGCAAGATCCCGAGGTCGAAGCGAGCGCCACCTGGAAGTACGCCCCTTTCCTTCACGATCGAGCAGTGCATCGTCTTAAGGGTTTTTGCTTCTAGTGTTTTTAGTTCCCGACATAAGTGAAATAAACTTCTCTTCGCGAGTCGCCCCATCGAGTGTATCGAAGAAAGGACGAGTTTCTCGGCTGACGTTGTAAAAACTTGAGTATCCAGCAGAGGATTGAGGTTTGAGTTCTGGACGGCATAAAGTGGTCATTCGATCAAGTCGTTGGGTTGGACCCCCTCATTTCTCATCTGACGATAGGTGGCGCTTGGCGCAATGAGGAGAAGGAGACACTTTCAATCCTGGACAGGTGTCTCTTTTTTTTATCACACACCGGGTCAACTAAACTGACCCAGAAATGGGTCAGGCCCTATGGGGCTCGCTATCCGGGTCAAATCTGACCCGGTGGTTTTTAGAGGGTAAGGCTTAATTCCAGTCGGGGGATTGAACCACGAAGATTGCGCGCGGAGGACATATTGAAGGTTTTGGAGGCAGAGGATCTAGGTTTGACTCATCTGCTTTTAGATTTCTTAACAAACACAACTTAGGATAATGAATGCGGTATTGCACTCTTGAGGGCGTCCAGAAGATGAGTTGCCAATCACACTGCCCTAGCGATTTGTATTGTGACATCTTACTTTGCTTTGCAATTAAGATTGATACATCTATTGTTGGGCGGTAGGCCCATGTCTCGTTTTTCATAAAGTCAGGATAATGCGTCTTTCAGTGCGGAGGGGGTTCGGGCATTTGGATGTCTGAGAAATGCTTCATGCCCGATGCCTTTCTCAGATTCAAATTTGTTGGTGAAAATATCTTTCTTTATAACTACATTAAATCAACGGGGGTTGTTTCTCAGATTCATAATGTTTTATATATCTCTCCAGTGCTCATTACCAAGTAAGTTCTTGGTTATTAACTTGCTTTTGTGGAGTAATGATCAAAAATGCACTCTGCCTCTACACGTGAATATTATTGTATGCATTTGTTTGTAATCATAATTCTCAAGTCTAAGCTTTAAAAGAAAGTTTCTATAGATATAGTCAAAGTGAAACTGAACTTAACTTTCACAAGGTTGTGAAGTGCGCTATCAGTATGCATCCGGCCTACTGAGCTTTCTGGTCCTTTTTAGACAATACGCATGCGTAGTGTCACGTGATTAACCTCAGCCGAGAGAGATGAAGACATGCAAGATGGCGGTCGACCGCAGACACGAAGAGTTTGTTAGTTCAGATTCCTTGACGGTTGACAACGGACACGATGGACTACAGGCACTGGCACCCAGTAATTTGATGGAGGAGGTAATAATCATTGTTTTCATACCGATGAGTTAAAATAAAATTCTTCTATAAGTCCTATTTTCAAAGTTGAAATTCGCAAGAAAAGTAAGTTATTCTCGTAAGTCTTACGTACAAACACACAGGGTGGCCCGTATGACATTTTTGTAATATTTTGTAATACAGTCGGTCTCTAATAAAAGACTATGGTGGTCTGACGTCTGTCAAGCAGTTAAAAGGCTATATATTAAATTTCGGTCTGGTGTATAGCCGGCCCCTTACCAGGGCAATTTCCTTGGAGTTATTATGTATCTTTGACCCTAACTGATGCCCTAATCTGGGGCATGTACACAAATACAATGGACTTCCTTCAAATGTCTGATTGAGCCAAAACAAGCAGTGATTTGTTTTGAAAAAGCGGCCAAATCTGACTGCCACTTTGTAACTCAATACAACAAATATGCATTCATTGTAAATGTATCAAGGTAAATAGAATGCTATTTTTCATAGTAAGTTTATAACCAAGTTTGTTCCTGAATATTTAGGGAAAAGTGTTTTTTCCCCTTATTTCACCAACCAAGCTTGATTAAGTCAAAGTTTAACGTAAAAAGAAACAGTAATGCACTTGTTAATAGCCCCTTGCCTGGTGCCATGTTGACTCTGCCCAGTTTGTTTTTGGTACGTCATTTTCAAGTCATCTCCAGTAAGAAAATATGAGTTTGTAGTGCGTCAAATGTGTAGCGATGGTTCATCAATTTGTTTACTCAATGAGCGTCATTGACACTTACACTGACTGATATACAGACAATGATGCACCATTCAAGGGAGTCACGTAGTCTGTCTTGAAATTGACCATGTGTTTAGAGCACCCTTAAAATGACTATGTTCCGTCCCAACTTGACAATTGTCCCAACTATAGTTGGGACTGGTC
>CM021527.1:10050963-10063263 GCA_010994315.2 Pisaster ochraceus
GGTTTTCCAAGAGAAGGGAAACTAAATGCGTATGCCTACTTTGAGATTGAAAGCATCACCCGGCATCGAGTATGAGGCCGCTGTCAGAACCATGAAAAAACACTCTTTACACCGAGTTAGCGTTCCATTATGAGTGATACATGTATATTACTATCATTCCAAACCTCGTCATGGGCACCAGTTCGCGACAGGCTCTAAGTAGCTTCATCATCAGTTTTGACATGAGTTTGTACAGAGCCGAGACCCAGGTTTGAAACAAAGAATCTTGTTAATTAACGCCGATCGCATCAGCTTGTACGTCTACAGTAGTCCTACCTCCATGGTCACACACGGTAATCCACGCATGATCGATCACGGTGTCCTATGGGCGATCCCAACTATAGTTGGGGCGTCCCAACTTTAACACTCAAGTTGGGATCATCAGTCCCAACTATAGTTGGGACAACTGTCAAGTTGGGATGGAACAACTATACATTCAATCCAATCTTCTGGACCTCCTCAGTTTTTCAGCTTAGCCCAAAATGGCACCCACATTCATTTGATTCCATAAGGTACATGAAATTCCTGTTGGTTCTTAGATGATCATTCAAATTGAAAATTGTTCTCGTCATGTTGTATAAACAATTTACCTTTTTGATGAATGTTTGACTTTATCTCCCTTTAAAAAAAATCCTCTCAAGCAACTGGTAGTAAGACAAACATGGACGTTATTCATTCGGGCCTTGAACTTAGTGTTCAAAAGGGCATGGCAATAATTGCCTTGCTTTTTATAGAGTTTGAAGGGCATCGCAGCAATTTTGTATCTAAAAAGGGCATCATTGCATCTTTGTGGAATTTGGGGGGCATCATGGCAAGGGGAAAAAAAAGAAAAAACAGGTGAATGTTTCTGAAACAGTTGGGTGTAACCCTCTGTTTCAGGAACAAAATTTAAAGTTTAAAAAGAATTGTTTTTACACAACCGCATGATCAAAAACAATGCGTCTTCATCACAGCATTTTGACATCGCACAAATACCCAGCAAAAAGAACAAAAACAACAAAACAAAACAAAATAAATAAGAAAAAGTTTTCACATTATACAGTCAAAAATCTTTCAAAACCTTTTTTTCCAGAGCATGAGCAGACACCTAAAATCTTTAGTCATTCAAGGTGTTTGTAAGTGGTAATGTACACAATGTATGCTATCGCGTAATGCTCTTGGTATATTTCATCAGTAGAGGGCATTTACTCTCATGGTATCGCATTGTTCTGAAATGCCCCCCAGAGTTCCATGTTTCTTGCCTTGATGGTACATGTAGCACACAAGGTTACAAGATAACAAAGACTACAAAAAACAAAGCCTGTAAATTGGAAACGATGTGACTGTTTGTGTGTCGCACGGATTTTTCATTGTTGACATTATGATCGCAATATGGTCTGCAGAACTTTCGAGTGAATTGTTTTACAGTATCGGAATCGTAAAAACTGTTAATGTGTAACCGGACATGTAATATCATGTTACAATTTTACTAAAGGCCACCAACGGTAGTTGGATAAAAAGGGCATAGCAATATATTGCCTCGAATAGTTGGTGATTTTGAGGGCATCGCGGCAATCGCACAAGGCGCAATCGGTAATTTCGAGCCCTAATTTATTTACCTTTCTAACAAACCAATAAGGTAAAATAACTTTTGTGATAATCGTAACCCTCAATCCTCTCAATAGTCGTAGACCTGAGGGTTGTGATGATACAATTTTGGCAAGTTTTAGATTCCTTTGTCTCCCAATACTTTAAAGGTACCCAAGTGATACATTTAAAATGTTGAAGAAAAATAAAACCTCAAAAAAAAAAAGGCAAGTTTTAACACATGGTCTGTCGTACATGTAGCTGTAAAAGTGTTAGATCCAAGAGGCGTGACCAAGAGCTGCTACATAAACCAACTCAGCAGGGCATCATGGCCAATGGCCACAGTGGCCGCGGTTATGTAAATTGTTAGATCGAGGCTTGCTCTTAGTGTTTGATCATTTTTAAAGGACATCAATCATGGTTTTGAATGATATGCACTATGCCAGCCTTGTGAGCCTACAATATGGTTAACATGTACATGTACTGAAAGAAAACAACAAGTAGACATGGGTACTCTGCAATTGTATTTCGTATTTTCCATAATATAATACACAACACATGCAGAGTTGAATGGTTTAGAATGGTTGTCAACGATGCAGACAAAAGTTGATGAAAGTGTGAGGTGTAAATCAATTGAATGTCCATAACCTCCATCCCTGCCTGTCATCAAAATCAACCTCAACCTTGACCCGCCCCCCAATTTTTAAAGATGTACATCAGTTCTACTATAGAAATGTTGAAGTTCTATTTCATATGCAGCATCTGACCCCCTTTCCCCTCCCTCCCCTACACTTCTGCCCCTCCCTCCTTTGTATTGCAAATGTTGACAAGTTTGTATGGCCCAACTTTTTCAATATTTAACCTCATACAGTACATGTACATCTGGTACAGTTCAGAATGACGGTTCTCAATTTGGGCAGTTGGAAAGTTAAAATGTCATTATTTTATTTGCTAATGAATATGCTATTGACCTCGATTACGGATGCTGTACAGACTGTAGTACGCGTACTTTCTAAATGGTAATGATATTTTAAAACTACGGCAGAAAAAAATGAATTAAGGAAAAAAGATAAATTGGTAGTAAAAGTAAACATTGTTTTCTCAAAGACACATGTACTACATGTACATGTTAATTTCTCAATTTTTCAGACAGCTTTTCAACAGAAAGGCTGGCTATCGGTATGAACAATGTATTAAAAATGTATTTCAAATGTTCGTACAAGACTATTCAGGGTGTGTACTTTACATGGCTACCTGTCCTTACTTTATAAAGGTACATGGCTATTGGTTACTGCAAATGTCACTTTCACTACATGTTCTGCATGTACATGTACATGTATTGTCCTTATTGTTTTGCTGATCCACATGCACTTTTGAACAATTTTTGTTGATTTTTGCACTACATAAATGTCAACTGATTGATGTAATGTATAAAGAACAGGTCTACTTTTTGGGGTCGGCACACCTGAACATGTCCATTTGTCATTTTTCCGACTGGTTGTGCACAATCATGGAACAGCAGTATTGTACATGTATGTTCAGTGATGTATACATGTCTGTCAATACATTTTTGTATTGGCTTGTTTCAAAGAAGTACATGTATACATATTACTGTTAAGATGTACATTGTCAGGTACACAGTCATGTATGCAGAGAATTGAGTCTACATTAACTGTAGTACATTTTCAATGTACACAACAGAAGTACATGTGTGTACAGTGTTGTGGGCTGCACATTGTAAGTACATGCGAGAGTACATTTGAAACAGCCAAGGTAATAAGTACATGTATGTGATGTATGTGGAGGTACCTGGGCACCGTGGAAGTCCCTGGATCACACTGTATTCATTTACATACATTGAATGGCTTGCCTTCTAGTCTAAGGCTGCACCAATACACAAAGACTTGCAGGAAAACACATAGTATGGTTATATTATCAAGCTTCTTCAGTTGAAGCCATTCTACGAAGAATATTATAATCTTTGGTATAACGATACTAGGTACATGACTTGTAAGTGACAATGTACGAAAGGGAGGTGCTGTACATGTATGTAAAGTTTTGCAAACATAGATAATTCCCATTATGGTTTTGAGTCTCTAGGCTACTGAATTGACGAACATAAAATGGCACAAATTGTAGATCAAAGGCATACTGTATGCTTGGAACTTGACTTGCTAATTATTGTAATAAACTTTCTGGATGATTTCAGCAATTTACAACATTCGAAGCTACACGTCATGCATGTACATACATGTAGGCAAACTAACACTCAATACGCGTACCTGAGTGCCTTTTTGATTAAATTGAATTATTCTGTTATAATTGACATGTCGTACACAGTAGGTTATTTTCATTTGCATTGCTCAGCAAACTTGCATGTCACGTATGTAATTTTTGAGATTGACATTGAAAAATGAATCACTGATATTTTTTCTTTTGAGACTGGCTTGACATAAGAGAAATTTGCGTCTAAGTTGCACCATGGTTCCTCCATGGTTGCACCTAGTACATCATCAGGCCTGGTGCGTCGTTCTTGACAGGACAAAGGCAACGAGGCATTTTTGTTTTCCTTGGAAGAGGTCACCTCTATGAGGACAATGTATATGTCTATTGGAATGTTTCAAGGGGCACCAAGGCAATGACCAGGCCTGGGCATTGAGGCAAGTTGCCTCGATTGCCTCCGTGAAGTATCAGGCCTGCATCATGTATAATGGGACTTGTGACTCGCACCCGAAGATTTGGTGTTACATGGCTCCAAAATCAGCCGGAGAAATAAAGTCATCTAAATAGGTACATTTTTAATAATCTGTTCTGAACATGGTACACATTGTAAATGAAAAATTTGTCAATGGCCTATTGGCCTTACGATTCTACCCTGGCAGAGTCTTTCTCAATATGCTACATGAAGTTGACAATAATCTAAAAAAATTATAAAAAAATTAAAAATAACTTTTAAAAGTACCTGGAGGGATAATCACTTGAGAACTTGCATCACAAAACCATGGTTATGAAATTGACAGGAACATTGTATGGACTGTACAGTAATGAAGACATTATGGAAAACTACATTTATAAAGGAAATAATGAAGCTCCTGTTCAGGTTGAGGCCGAACAGCTGAAATTGAGGGGAAAAGAGAGGAACATTTGTGATTTTGATGTTTTCAAAGTAATTAACCATAAGGGATGTTTACCCTTACATCAGTTTGTTAGCACCGTGCTGCTCCAGGGAGGATTCAAACCAACCACCTCGCATTCTAGACTCGAGTGTCGTAACAGCTACACCACAGGGTGGTCCAGTTGTATGAGTGGCCAGTTTGGGTATGAAATAAGCAGCTCGAGTACTGCAAACATTTTTCAATTGATGACTTATTTTTACATGTATAAAAATGCACTACATACAGACATATGCATGTACAACGTTCTTAACTACCTGTCTGGCAGTGCATTTCAATGCATCTACATAAAGTAGTATGTAAAAATAGTTCAGGCTTGTAACCTGTAAATTTTACATTACATGTACATTGTACATGCACCAAGGACATCTGACAGGTTTCTTGCAGGTGTAGAGAATTTAAATTAAAGAGTGTTTTCCCGTGTACTAAACAAAGAGAACACTGAGTTAATACTGCCATTGACTCTCACATACTGTGTACATGCAATGTTCATGACGCACCAATGGAGCCTCAATAATTTGTATGCTTACACATGTAAAATGGGGAAGGAAAAATACTTTGTAAAACACAAAGAAAAATACATAATCTGTTCAAATACCCTCATGTCAAATGTCATTCTACAATCCGCTAAAATTTTAGAGACATTTGTCAGGGAAATTATAAATTGACATAACCATGGAAAAGGACCATTTGTACAATGTATACATGGACATGTACTGTACAATTGTATAAAAATAAGTACATGTACACTACAATGTATGTACAATGGCATGCAAAGGTTTTTACATAATGAACCTTGCTTGGAATTTTCAATGGTCGATTTCACCATTGAAGACAGTCAGTAATTTAAGAAAGTAGCAAGCTTATGTCATTATTTTAATCGGATAAAGCAAGGTTAAATTTATTCAATGACTTTTGGGTCTTCGTAATTAAGACAATTTTTCTTGGCACACCTCAACTGAAGCTTTAAACCGCCATCTTGAATTACCTCATTTAATACACATGAGCCTATTAATGTCATTACCGTTGCATTTAAACAAAGCACTGTAGAAAAGGGCTAGACTTTGAGATCACATGGTACTGTCAAAGATGCCCTTGAAAAGTCAGCTGTCTGACAGGGAAAAGAAGATGATCCAAGCACAGGCCTGGAATTTCATCTTTGAAAGTGCAATGTCATTTTCATTTTGAAAAGGGCACTTCCATTGGAAAACCTTTAAGTCTATAGGGGGAAACTTCTGAAGAGGCACCAAGACCAAGACCAGGGGCTGGCCTGTGTGGCCCCCTGTGTAATTCCAGTCCTGCAAGCATGGAACATGTGAAGGGATTTTCAACAGAAAGAACGCTCATCATCTTAGTGTGTGCGAAGGTACACTTTACAAACTGGCATTCACCAGCCAGTACCTTTTTAGAAAAAGAAGGATCCAAAGCCAAATACTGGTCTGCTACGTGTCTTGTACATGATTGGTAACTTGTCTAGGGTTGAATGGACGTGTTGGCAGGCAATAGCCATGCCTCGCGCCAATGCACTAAGTAAAGATGGTTAGCATGGTCCGGTGAGCAAGACTTGAGTTTTATGGAGCGATGAGTCAAGGTTATATAATTAGTTTGATGGTCATGTCTACATCAGGCAGACAGATCGGGAGGAGTTTGTGGGTAACTTTGTTAAGAGGCACTGGAGTTCTTGTTTGGGTGGTGGGGGGGGGGGCTGCAAGCTCCACCGAAGATGGCGCACGGTGTGGGTTCAGGGAAGTATCAATGTAGTGGCATATTCTTCATGAGCAGTTGTTGCCTTCTGCTCATCGTTTGATTGGACATGACTTCTTGTTTTAGCATGATCATGCACCACCAGACTAACTAAGATGACAAAGGAAATCTTAGCCGACCTGTAAGCCCATATTTTGTTAGAGAAATTGGGGTGAGGGAGGGGGGCTGTTGGGAATTTGAGGTCCATGGATTGGCTTGCCTCAACTCCCCACTGAACTCAATTGTGATTGATGGAATTACATGGCAATTTTCAATGTGAAAATCGGTTACAAAACCAAGGAGAGCTCTACCAAGTTCTCCATTGGTTTTTGGCTACAATAGACCTGGATTTCATCAGCCATAACTTGGTATTAATGCCCCAGATGTTACCAAGCCATGGTGGATGCCTCCTGAGCTCATTTTTACAAGTGTGCACGTCGTCATCTTTAATTTCCCATTACAATAAGCTGAATATATTTATATTACAATACTTTGTGTACATACAGAGAACAGTCATCCATTTCTCCTCGTATTGATAACTTTCCAACAACATTTTACCTTCAAAAGCCTGAATTTATTTGAATAAAAGTTGAAACAGCGACACAGCTTTACTTTTTTGTGATTTTAACTTGTTTGTGATTTTAAAAAATTACAGTAGGCTTTACGCACAAACTTTGACATGCCAGTGTACAGTGTGTTCATTGAGAAGCACACACCTTAAGGCCATTCACCTTTCAGCTGGATTGTTAAAATATTGGCTGGAAGATTGACCTCCACATGAAGGGCAATCCAAGTCTGTAGGCAGTGGCTATTGTCCATGCAGTCATTCCATAACCATTGTTTACAAAAAGAGAGACCTTGTATATTCTAGGGTCTTTCTGGCAGGCAAGGTACTGCACTGGTCAGATGGGAAATTTAACCTTTTGTGTCAGAATTTCCTCATACCACTGTAATCAGGAATTGTGAAAACAACAGCTGAACAAGTTCTGAGATGTGCCCCTCTTCTCCCTATCAAAATCTCCAAGTAAAATAAGATGTTTTCTTCCACTGAAATGTTTTCACATCGTGCCTGCAGGAAGTTCAGGCTCTGTGTCTCTTTTGTAAAACGATGTCACAGGTTAGATGCTCTTAACATGTTCTGTTTAGATTTCTCAAGCAAATGTGCACACTGTATGTACATGTAATGTACATTGGACTAGTACTGTAGCACACTTTTTAAGTTTCCCTTTATAAACAGTTTTGATGTTTTTATTACCGAGAAATTGTCCAGGTCAGTTTTAAAAATACATACATGTAGTACTTGTTTCATATAGTCCATGCCGAATGGAAAACATGCAGTAGGATCAGAAGGTGTACTGTTACGCCATTGTACCTGGTACAATACGTGTCCTATCCAAATTGCTTACATAAGTTTACAGTCATAAAAATGATGGGATGAGTTTTATGCAAATTTTAAGCCTCTCGAAAATTACCAGTGCAATGCACCCTGAGGGACACCAACATAAAACATTTTTCATTAAATCGTATAGACTTTTCTTTGGTTTTCTTTGACCATCCAAATTGGCGGTTTAGGTCACAACTACTGTAAAAGCTTTTATTGGGCAGGAAAAGATAAGTTGAAAATTAATTACCGCCAAAAATCAGAAAACCAACGCAACTAGGTGGGACACGAAAGAGTTGTGCTGGTACTATACTTTTTGAGACTTCAGTGTGTAGTTTTGACTATGATCTGAACTTTGAAAACTTGCACAATTGGTCTTCTACTGATAAAGTTTAATCACAACAAAAGGAAGTATGTTCAGGGAAGGAGAACTTGGGTAAATTTAAACAATCAAGGTAGCATCTTGAAATGTCACAGGCAGGACCCCCAACAATGAGGGACTTGAAGACTTCATTGAGCCAAAACTTTTTAAAAAAATATTATGCACACTTATTTAAGTATCTAGTGAAAAAAATGACAACCAGACCAGCCAGTGTGGCTAAGAATATTGAGGTACAACACCTTATACAACAAACAGTGGTAAACTTAAACTTTAAACTTTGCTAGCATTAAACATATCTTAATAAAACAATCGTACATTAAACATTTCTTTAAAAAGTATATTTTAAGATGGCTTTTGAATTCCTCTGTTGTTTTTTGCTGCCTGGTCGTAAGTGGAAGTTCATTCCAGAGTTTGGGACCAGCTCCCACAAAAGCTCTATCACCTATACTATTCTTTGTCTTAGGAACCTGTAAGAATTGTTTATCAGAATATACTAGAAGTTGAGTACATTGAGTGGTTTTTTTTTCAGATGCATAATATTACTAAGACAAACCACTGCAAACAGGTAAAGTTTGTGTAATGATCTAAAAATGAGTAACAACAACTTAAATTTGACACGATATCGGTTAATCTTTAAACAGTTTTTCATAAAAGAAAAATTTAACTATTTATTTGAATACTCTTGAATAACAGAAAGTTTTTTTCCGGCAATCAAACTTGCAAAATGTATTTGGTATTAGGTATAAAAAGCAAACTATTTATTTTCTGCAGTGATGAAGTTCACAGGCATGCACAGTATGTCATGTACATACCTGCCACAGGTTGAGCCATAGCTCTATGGCCACACCACAGAAAGCATTGTACTGCATGCTTTAGCATGTATACAAAATGTAGGTATTGTTGATGTACACGTCACAACAATTGGTACATAAAGGGTATTGTAGAGCACAATGGTAAAGTACATGTCATACCCATGTACATGTCATGAGGCAATGTCTGTACAATTGGTATCAGTTGATACGTTGCTGATTGTGTAATCACGTCTGCAATTGGTAGAGTATGCATTGTGTCATGTCAGGGTTCTCCCCAGGTCTTTTTCAAAACTGGGGGGCATTCTGGACCAAAATTTGTTGATGTTTGGCCGAAGCATGCTAAATTGAAACAACATTTTCGGAATGTTTTTCTTCTTGGTGTTTATCTTGGTTTTAAAAGCCCTTCTCTGCAATACGGAGCATCCTTTATGTTTTTCTCTTGATGATTTTTTTTGTTGAGAAATAAAAAAATGAAAAGTATATATATACACATATATGTACATATCCTTTTTTTTAGCATATCGGCCAAAATTTGCGCGTATCGACCGATAAGCTAGCTTGTACATGGGGAGGACCCTACATGTACATGTACATGTACATGTACATCTGCACAATTGATACAGTCAGACAGTACAAAGTAATTATATTGTGTAGGCTACAAAAGTACATATCAAGCTTGCTTTGGCTCCATGTTGCCCTTAATTTCTCAAACATCCAGAATGCGCTGTTTCACATCTTGATTTCATCTTTGAAAGGGCTAGGCCATTTTGAGTTTGCAAAGGGCACTTCCATTGGAAAATCCTTAAGTCTATGGGAAACTTTGAAGGGGCACCAATGCCAAGTACAGGGCAGTGATGGTCATAGCATCAGTGTAATTTCAGGCCTGCTGTCTGTAACACTTTTATACAGTCAGCCTACACCATTTACACAACGCAACGTGTCTAATTCTTGGCTCCAAATAAATGACATTTGAACATCGCCGCATGTCAACTTACTGTTTGCCACATGGAGGACTAACAGTTGACTTGGTGTGATGACTGTGCACGTACACACCAAGCCCTCTGATGACTGCTGACCTACTTCTGTGCTGGCATTATATGTGAAGATCATCACGACACAGTGGAGTCTCACTGTCTATGAATATCTTATAAATTCATCAGTGTCAGGGCGTAGAGTTAAGACATTAATCAAAGGTCTTACATGAAATCGGTGTATTGCTAATGTCGCAGATTGTTTTCATGCACATACATGCATGTAACCAGCCGTGAACTGTATAGTCATGTATTGTCAGTTCATGTGGAAAATAATGATTTTCTTGGATTGCCCACGTGTACATACGTCAGAACGAGTTCAGACCAAGGGAAACAGAATGGTCGATCACTATGTACATGTAGTTGTCTCACATGTCCCATGAACATGATGAAGTATGCACATTTTTATATACATTGTACAGTTTTGTACAGTGTACAGATTACAATGGGGATGTCTACCCATTCAAACCGAGGACTTTAACAAAAGAAATCCAGGTGTTCTGACAGGGTGAGGACGTCCTCGCTTCTTTTTCATGTAAATAAACCAATAGAGGCCAATAGCGTCTCTAAAAAACAAACATTTATCTAAAATCAGACTTTTTAAAGTCTGCCAGGTTAACAAAAATTGGTGTATTTTTCTTCAAATTAAATAAGTCAGGCTCTGATCTACAGTGTACTTCTGAAGCTTTGGAAATACTGTTTCCATAAGCTCCTTGGAATCTAGAACTCCAGGGTGATCAAAAGCTTGAAATGCCATCATTTCAATGTTCTCCTAAGAAAGGGATCACAGTTTCAGACATTTTTTTGCCAGCCTGACTCTCACTCCTGGAACATGTACATGTACATGTACGTATACATCATTCTATGTGTATGTGTACAGTGTGTGTACATTATAAAGGCCCTTTTCGAAACTAGGCCGTGGACTCCGGCTTGGACTCCTCCTTGGGTTCTATCCGCCCGATTGAAGCCCCGCAATGATAGCGCCCTTCTTCTAAGTAACTGACAGCCTAAGCCTAAGCCCATGCCCATGCCCATGCCCATGCCCATGCCCATGCCCTAAGCTGTGGTTTAAAAAAGAGCCATACAGTGTAGTGCATTGTACACCAAAAATATGTAATAATATTAATAACAAGTTCTTATACACGTATAGCGCATTTTACAATAACGTATCAATGCACTTTACAGTGTACTGTTCATTTACAAGGGATTGAACTTAACGTTTAGTAACTCAGTATGCATTATGCTTACAACCCCACATGCAAGGTTCTTGCAAGAGTACAGTACTGTACACCCAGCAGTATATTTTTACATTTCTACCCTCTTAAAATGTTCATTTACTCCATAGTGTAAGCTACAGTGTAACTGTAAGATTCGGCCAAGGTGTCTGTCAATTTTTATTCAGTTTCAACCTCTTTTTATGAAATAAGTTTCCTTAAATCCTACAGTAACTACTTCACAAGATATTTTTGCTTTAATGTGGATTTCAATGTGTACACAAATGTATGAACGCTTGAGCAATAACATTTTGGTTTCATCCTCAACTCGTTGGAAGTGTATTGCAATGTAGAGTTGGTGTGAATTTCAAAAATCTATTTCTTTTCCCTTTTGAACTATCAATTTGTTTGTGTTGGAGCAACCACCATGAGCATCTTAATGGATACTTGTGCTATACAAGATATCATTATTATTACATTCAAGATTTGACTGCAAATTGGAAGCTGTGATTTTAACACTCAATGATAAATCCCTTTCTCTACGGTAAAAACAGACTTTCTTTTCTCTCTCCACAGCTCAATCACATTCAACACTTCATTGAGTTGACCAAGAAAAACATAGAGGAGCTTTTGGATAAGTTCCAGAACAACACCAACCCATCATCAATATTCATTGAGGTAAGACAAAGCAGTGTATATACATGTACGTGTGTAATGGCGTCTTGGCCAAAACCTGGTATCTAAACACAAATAGCCTTTACAAGCCATGCATGTGTCTCAGAGGTATGCACAAACACTATGACGTTTTAAAGCAACTACAATTTGGCTTGACTCATTTTTTCTCTCTGAGGAGTGTCCAGAATGTTCTTGTGCTCGGCTCATGGTGTCTGTATGAGGAGTGTCTTGAATGGTCTTGGGCTTGGCTCATGGTGTCTGTCTGGGGAGTGTCTAGAGTGGTC
>CM021527.1:10064263-10077491 GCA_010994315.2 Pisaster ochraceus
TGGCTCATGGTGTCTGTCTGGGGAGTGTCTAGAGTGGTTGTGGGCTTGGCTCATTACACACAATTCCAGGTCTGTGATTTAAGCTAGTGTTTAGGTAATTATTGTGAATCTGTTTTTGCCATGGGATCTCCTTGTAAAAATTTGTACAAAGTTACTGTGTATTTTTGGATTGTAGTATTTAAGTTAAACCTAGACAAGAATATGTGATTGTCTGCCCTATCGGAGAGAATTGACTAAAATTTCCTAATTTTATAATTTCATTATTAATTAGAATTGGTCAACAAAGTACATCTACTGCACTGTCACTTTTACAATATGTACCATGTAAAAATAGACTTATTGCCACTGAACAATGTAGGTGCCTGACTGGCGAAGAGACTTGTTTTAGAATGGCGAGGAACTTGTACATTTTATTTTACATACAGATAGTGTAAGGAAAGTCAACCAACAATCTGAAGTTGTGTAACTTCTTAATCTCAGTGACTTTTTAATTACATGTAAATTCCAACCTCAGCTTTATTCACATTTTGGGAAGCCCTTTTCAAACAGGAGGTCATTAACAATATTTGGCATTTTCCAAAGAGGTCTCTTCTTTTTCATCAGTTGTGTTCGGGGTCCAATTTCACGGCTCTGCTTACCCCGGAATTCTGCGCTTACGTGACCTGTAACGCATGTAATTCTATGGGCCGTCCATAAGCGCAGAATTACGCAGTAAGCAAAGCCATGAAATTGGGCCCTGGTATCATCGTTGCAAGTTGACTATAAATCCTGGTCAGACACTTAACATTGTCTGCCTTCTCGATCTGCACATCCAGGGGTAGCCTCTAAACCCTGGATATGTAGGCCAAATGATGAAAGGTTGTTCATCATAATATTCCCCTGTATCAGTAATCTCATCCTACCTCACAGCCTGCTTACCCTCTTTGCTATGTAAATACCAGTGTCTACTGACCGATTGTTGTGATGGCATTCAATACATGCCTTGCCTTCTTGCATTACGTGACCACTGTTCCTCTTACCCATTGTTAACGCCTGTAGATCAAGTTTCATAGTCCTCTGGGCGTTTTCTCCTACATGTACATTTAACCACAGGGCTGTAACCCAGATTCCCAGCCCATTTTTGTTGGGATGCAGACAATGAGCTAAACAAGAAATTTTGAGGTGGGGCGGGGGAGTTTGTATATTTTGATGAATTAAAAACTACATGTACATGTATGCACATGGAAGCATTTTCAGATTGCATTAATGCAATCCTTAAATGTTAGGCAAATACATGTACATGTATATCAAGGCCTGGAATTACATGGAGGTCATGGCCTCTGTTGCCCTGGTTTTGGCCTTGGTGCCTCTTTAGACGTTTTCCACATAGACAAGATTTTCCAATGGAAGTGCACTTATCTTTGCTTATGTAGCAAAATGAAAACGGCTTTGCCCTCTCAAAGATGAAATTCCCGGCCTCATACATTATACAATGAGTGACTTGTCAGGATTATTCCAGCTTACTGTACAATACATGAACAGTACAAACATGTACAATGTACATGTAGCACTGGAATCGGTGAGTATGAAGGGTTTTTGTATTATAACAGTGATTCACAACATCAACCTTGCCCTTACACATTGTGACATAGGCACTGTGTGTATTTATGTGGTGGTACTGGTTAGATGTCTGGACACTCCGGGCATACTCTGGGCACTCTGGGCATACTCTGGGCATACTCTTGGCATTCTCTGGGCATTGCCTGGGTATAACAAGTTCAAACTGATACTCAATGATCGAGAGGAACAATTGGCAAGATCATGTAATATTTGGTTTTTACTTGCACAGTATTGGAATAAAGTGAGTGGCTTTACTTTCAGAATTTGCCATGTTGCAAGTTATTAAACCTGACTTAGTGTTATAAAGCACATAAAATCCCTTTGAAAGCAGCAATTTTGGTCAGACTAACGTAGAACATTTGTATCCCAATGCCCTCATACAATGTTGAGTGAATAGTTTGAATGAAGAGTGAAACTATTACAAAACAATGTACATGTTCAGAACGCATGCCTGCCTGGGGTGTTGATATTGACCTTGCTGATGCTGGGATGTTATGATGTACTTTTTTTCTATGGGTGAACCGAAAATAACAAAGTGTTCTAAAGAGATGGGGTACTGTATATTCCTTTCAGATTATTTTTTGCTACACATGTAAGTCCTGTAAAACAATGTTAAATATATGTAGCCTACAGTACATCCCATGTTTATTTGTTTATTTGTTTTATTCTCCAATTCTCCATTATACATGTATCACAACTAGATTCATGTAGTCTAGTGAATTAGATACAAATGGTGAGAAATGGAGGGCACCAGAAGTGCTGTTTTGATGTAGCCTTTTTAGACACGATAGTCATGATAGTGTTCAGTACACAGTAGGGCTACGGTGTGTGTATTTCCTGTTCCAGCTACAGACAAATCCTAGTCCTACATACAATGTACATTGTGTACAGGAACATGTTGGCATGGACAGAATCAGTAGCCTAATACAATAGTTGTCTGTTGTTTTAAGACGATCAGTAAATTGAGTTTAGTCTGTTATTCACAATCAATGTTTTCATGAATACATGCACTGCCCTATAGTGATACATGATTTGATCAATGTTAGTTGCAAAATCTACTGTACTTTGTACTAATTTACAATGTACTGTATACATGCAGTAGGCAAGACTTTCTCTGAACTCCATTTTTTTTCATGTTCAAATCCGTTAATTTGTCCTGTGTAACACTGATCAAAATGTCAATACATGGGACATTTACACATACTTGCAAGTACAAGTACATGTACGTACATGTACATGTATGTTCATGACTTAACAAAAAAGATGAACAGAAGTGAAAAGGTCAAAGTACAGGTTGTAGCGGATGGTACATGTACATGTACATACACAGGTACAGATGTGCATGTACTATGTAGGTGGCCCTGTCTTTGATTGTTATCTTACAACACAATTGAATACCGTTTATTGTCAGAATAACTAGTACCATAATGTACATTGCACATGTACGTGCACATGTTTGTCAACCCTATAAGTCGAGGATTCTTTTTGTTTTCCCATTGTTGTTTAGACTTAGTTTTTCTTAATAACGTCCACATTGGTTTTGGACACACCCCGATCCCCCTTTTTTCATGTTTTTGTAAATACTCGGTGTCAACGGGTAAACACCCCCTCACCCCCCCCCCTGTATTAACAAATGTGTCCATTTACATTGACATTATGATACATTTGAAGAAAGATGGCAGACTTGATAGCAGCATTGTCCAAACATAACAATAGACAGTTGTTTTGCATGCCACAACCGCGAGTTTTGCTTACCAGTGGTTGGCAAAAGTACAAAAAATACAACATTTTATCATTTGATAGTGCAATAACAATGCTATCGAACCGATATCACTGCCAAATCACTGTTGTGCTGCTCTAACCAAGACAAAAGCTGCACATATGATTAAATGCATTTTTTAAAAAAAGAAAGAAGGAGATTTACATGTTTTATGAGAAAGGGCATATTTATGCCAAACCAAGTGTACAGTACATGTACACTTTGTGATACATGTTGTCGATGCTCTTTGCTGCCCATACAGTACATGTGTACTTAATGGTGATCAGTGTTTGTAAGCAAAATAAAAGATGTATGGTGTATGCCTTCTTGATGGGAAAGGTCGTCATTATATTTTTGTAAGATTAAAAACCAACCTGTGAAAATTTCAGCAAGTTTGATTATTTTGTGGACAGATAGAGAAACTGTTTTGTCAGGGAATTTTGCATCATGTTGGGTTTATATTGGTTGCGGCAAAAAAAAACTGCAATGGTGAATTCAATTGCAAGTTTCTCAACTTTGGAAATTTTTCAGACAAAAAGAATTTTCGTAGAAGACTGGTACTGATATGGACTTTTTTCTCAGCGACCTTTTAGATTGAAACTAATCGAAGGGTACTGGAAGTGATGCTCAAAATCTCCCTTTTTGTGGGTGTTCCAAGCCTTTGTCTTTTTGTTGTACAATCAAGGGTTATAAATGAAAAATAGTATTAGCTGTTGCAAACTGCTTACCAACCAAAAGGACCTATGGTATATGCAAAAAAATAGGTAGTGGCCTGACGTTTCGACCCTAGCAGAGTCTTTCTCGAAGGCTAAAAAATCAAGAAAGACTCTGCTAGGGTCAAATCGTAAGGCCACTAACTGTTTCTTTTGCAATCAAGGATTATAAGAGATTGATAGGCTCCAACCATTGTATTTTTCATTGTACTCGTGATACGGGAGGTATTAGTCAGAGATTCCATCATACCAAAGCCGTGGCTTACGGCTAAGGTTCAGGCCTATTTACTGTAAGACACTCTAGAGAACAAGCATTTCCAATGCATTAGTCAGGGTTTCATTGTGACAATGGTATTCCCAACAACAAAAATGACTTTGAAAGCTCTGAAAAATAAAACTGTCAGTGCCACGCGGAGGCCAGTAAACATTTGTTTAGGTTGATTCAAGATTTTTATAGATTGACTTGTACATACTGTTTTATTCCCTTACATAGGAATATGAAGAGCTAACGGAGAAACTAAATGAATATCAGGTGCGGAAGCAGGACCTTCAAGATCGCATGAGCAACGGCCGTGCCTCCCCATCTCCAGTCCCCACCCCTCACCAGGACACCTCAACCACGCAATATCCAGATCATCTCAAGATAGTGCCCGATACCACAGATACAGACGGTCTGCGTCCGATACCCTTTCCTCTGAGACCTTTAGAGGGCGCTGTTAGATCCGATGTTTCTGACGATCATTATCCCTATCATGCAAAGGACACCCCCAAGTCCCCACCCGTCAGCATATATGTGCGAGCATATCTGCCCAATAAGCAGAGAACATCAGTGAGTACCAATTGTCCCTTTTTCAAATTACTGTTCATAAGAAGTTAACGTGACTTTTGACCCCTTCCTCTGACCCCACAGTTAATTATGTGAAAGGCGATAGGTGCCACGCAAAGGTTGAACAGCCTGAGGAATGACCCTTGAACCTGAATACATAATTTCTGAAATTAATCGGCGAAAGAAAAATACAAATTCAAATGATGTTTACCAGGTTTTTTCTTTAAAGGTATTTATTAATGGGAATAACAGTGTTATGACCCAGTCTTCACTGTGTGGTTATGATCTTGGTTTGGTGGCTGGCCACTGCTGCCGGACCTTGTCTTCGGCTCGGTCCATTAACAGCGGCCACCCACCAATTTGGTTCTTAACACGCAGCGAAGACCGGGTCATCACACTGTTATGAACTAAATAATGTGTTTGATGTTGTTTTGTAGAACGATATCCCTTGCTCATTTCTGAAACAACTTGTTTGTTTGTAGGTACTGTGTAAGCAAGGTACAACATTACGAGATGCCCTTGCAAAAGCTATGAAGATGAGAGAGCTGACGCCTGATATGTGCAACGTCTACAAACGCAATTCAAGAAATCCAGTACCATGGGAAACAGACATGATGTACCTTGCTGGAGAGGAAGTAAGACCAGTATTAGAGAGTTAGGTTAAACTAGCGTCGCGTGATGTGTGCATATTCCATGGTGTTAAGAGTGATGCACTTCTGCAAAAATATTGCTCGAAAAATATTGTTTGAAACTATGAAATTAGCTTTACATTTTTTTACTTTTTCATTTTTATATTTAACCTTTTTGAGCAGTGCAACAACCCAACTGATACTTAAAAAACATCAATTTTAATTACTAACCTATTTATCATATTTTTTTTTATAAACCGCAAGGGAATTGACTTGGTAAATTTTAAAAAAAATTAGGGTTGAACAACGAAAAAATTACTAGAGCGGAACTTGAACCTGCAATCCCTTGATTAACATGCCGGTGCTCTACAAATTTAGCTGTCTAACGGGGCTAGAGACCTCAGTTGGTAGAGCACCTGCACATTAATCTGCAGGTTGCAGGTTCAAGACCCACTTCTAGTCAATTTTCTTTATTCAAATCTGTTCTTTTAAAATTTGGTTTCACTAGGTTAATGTTAAGTAAAGCTGAATTTTGTAGCACCTCATAATGGCATAGTTCAACAGAGCATACTTACCTGTTATTAAATGCTTTTTGAAACTCGTTTGTTTTTTCAGATATGTGTAGAGATCTCAGAACAGTTTCCTACTGCTAGGAGCATATCTCACAATTTTGTAAGTACTATATGCTGAGACCTGATACTTCAATCTTACAAGGGCAATGGGCCAAAGCATTGTTTTCCTAAGTAAAGGACACCTGTATGAATGAAGTGTGTACTGGAACATTTCAAAGGGCACCAAAGCAATGGCCAGGGGCATGGAGGCAATGGGGGACCTTTGGGATGCTAGGTGGCAGCAGACTTACCAAGTAAATCCATTGTTCTCTGTAATGTGTGAATGTTCAGAACTAAGTAAACAATGGAAGTTCACCTGGTAAGTCTGCTGCCACCTAGTGTTCAAAAGTTTCCAATTACCTCCATGAACAGTGTGTTAAATGTATATGTTTTTGTGTGTGTGTATTGATGTATGCTTTTACCTGTTTTGTTTTGTGGTAATGTTGAGATTCGTAACTTTGTAAATTTGAATGGTGTCAGCCCTATTGGTTGTTTTTTTATTCAAATGAATAAACCATTAATAATGAAGAATCAGGCCTAAAGATAGAGGAGTAGTTGCATCTACATGTATGTTCCTGTTGTACTGAATTCAACCATTGTTCTACACATGTAGGTAAGAAAGACCTTCTTCACGCTGGTGTTTTGCGATAACTGTCACAAACTACTGTTTCATGGTTTCCGATGTCAAACATGTGGCTACAAGTTTCACCAGAGATGTGCCAGCAAGGTACCAACGCTTTGTGTCGCTGAGAATCTATATAAAATGTAAGTGTTCTAGGTACATGTATGTTGGGCAAAACATAAATGAACTGAATGCATTTTGAGTTGATTTATTTCAACTACGATGATGCATCCGTTTCACATAGGGGGCATGCAAACAATGGTAATAGATGGGAATTGATCTGCCCTTGTCAGATGTGAGTTTGGGAGGAAAGAGGAACTGTCCTGCGTTAACAGCGGACAAGCACTAACAATAATGTACTCAACTTTAACATCTCAAATATGAAGTATATAGCACATCTACAGGCCTAAAAGTCAAAGGTCAGCACTACACCTAACATCGCATGTGTCATAAATTATACATCCATACGATGATTCCATCCCTCAAAAATACAAAGCTCTCCAACAAAGTGACTTAGAAACCCAAATATTACTCACTGGTTAATACTATGAATTTGGCAAGAGCCATGCTCCCTACAAATTAAGAAGAATTACCCACAGAAAATGTAATATGCTGTCTCCCTACTGAAAGTCAAATGGAAAAGAGAACGGTCCAATGGTCCCGGACACAAACTTAAAGTGTTTCATGAATGTATCATGCCCTTTAACACTGAGGGCGCACTTGGTATCCCTAGACTTGTACACACAATAAATAAATGTCTGTTGTTAGACTCACACTATTTACATTATGCAGCAGGTCTGCTTACTGCTTGCCATGGAATTCTGCAGAATGGTTTATGACTGGCACCCTGTGCAAAGTGTTGACAAAATAGGGAGACCGCCAACATTAGGGCTAGATAGCACAGTTGGTAAAGGGACGCACTGTTAATCTGGGGTCTGTAGGTTCAAATCCTGCTCTATAACAAAAAATGTTGTTGACAATTAACATTAAAAAAAAACAACACAGCATTAGTTCTAGGGTTTGTTACAAAATAACAATATACTTTCTTCAAAACATTCAATAGGTTTTCTATTTGATGATTGATATAGAATGTGTTACGTTTGTTTGAATTGAAGGTTATTAATGAAGAATGTTGAGGATGAGAATGTAGGAGATACAGACTTAGATGAACCAGAATCACCAACAACACCCAACTCAACGTCTGATATGCCCAAAGCTACATTACCAAGAGAGCGATCTACGTCAGCACCCAATGTTAGCTTCAATGCAGTGAATGCAATCTCTGGCACAACCTTTGAGGTGGGTGGAAACCGGCTCGCATGGGATATACTCTGGCCTCAGTGCAAAGAATGTGTCTCCGATAATAACCGTACACAACTCGCAAACTTTGGAAATGTCAAATCTCGCTATGAAACTATCCCATCTGTGCAAGCAAACCAAGTGGCACAGAGAGATGTTACAGATAGTTTCCCACTTGACTTCACACTGTGTACAGTCGGCCATCTTTATGCGTAAATCAATCATTTTTTTAATGCGCACCTATGCGTTTTGCGCTAATAACGAGGGCAGCACGCGAGAGATTTATCAAAGTTCCATGCATGTTTGGTGAACTACTTGGCTGTGTAGAAAGGTTTCGATGCTTGATACGCCTCAAACCCAAAACCCAATTTGCCTGTTTAGATGGCATCCATTGGGAACTAGCTATTGCACAGAACATCTTTAAGTGTCAGATATTTTAAGGTAACACAAATTTGACATGCCATGTTTTTGCACTGATGCCAAGATACATGTATTGTCAAAGAAAGATAAACTATCTGGTAGGTAGTTGTTACAAAACAAATCAATGGCCACGTGCCCTTTAGGGTTTGGGAAAAAATAACTAAATGTTAACAAAGAGCATGAATAAGACAAAGTAAATAACATGATTATGCTGAATTGTATCAAATCTATTAGTATGACATAGAGAAGTCTAACTACTCTTGCAGTTCCAATTTGTGCCCCAAATGGCGCCCTCTTGTGATTGAGCAGAATTAACGATGGTTGTTGCTTGGAGTAGTTGACTTAAATTTGACAATCTCTTGTAATTCTCATTTCTCGTTTTTCATTTGCATTTGCTGTGTATTGGATAAAGATTAATGAAGGTGTTGAAATGGCATTGTGTGTCAAGGTGATGTTGTTATTGGAAGATGATAGTAAACTATAACGTTGACTTTCTATCGACCCACAGGAATACAACAGTGATACAAAGTTTGTCTTTAAAACCAACCCCACAGGTGAGTACTTATATCTTTGCTTAACAAATTACTGTGGTTGTCAATCTGGTGTGAGGTAAACAACAACAAAAGAAGTATGTCATCACATCACCAAGATGACTTTTATGATGCTTGATCTATTTTTGTAACCCAATGCTACATGTTCACACATATGAGGCGAGTTAGAACTTTTATAAAACTTTTTTTTTTTAGTAGAATGTCTGCAGGGGGAAAAAAAGATTTGTAAAAATGTCAAAGATTCAGCAAATCATTCAATCAAGGACATTAATTAATTTTGAACTTGGTTTTGTAGTCTGGGACTGTCTCAAAGCATTGCATACTAAGGTTGTGTACGCATTACTGAAAGACTCGCTGTGTATCACCAACATCATCTCATTCAAGTAATGCTTTGAAGAGTTGCAATGGTTGATATTATTAATCAAACGTATACCCCCCTCAGTGTTCTTAAACAAGGCAGTATATTGTTACATGATGCCAATTTGGTTTGACTTGTGACATTACACTGCTTTGACTGGCTGGGGTTTTCCAGCAAGGCCTCATAGCTTTGAGAAATGTCGGGTTTTGGTGAACATGACATACTTTGAAGAGTGAGACATTGTTGTTCAAATTTGGTGGAAGTATTTTCTTTCCGATTCGGGTCTATGCTGGTCTATTACGCTGTATTAGATCCAAGGTGTGGATTAACCCTCAGTCATTAATACAAGAAGCAGTATCCACAACAATCCATCATTGCATGGCCTATATTCCTAACATGGCAAACACAACTTGCATTCGGTTGTGTAAAGCTTAACATTCAAAGCAGGAACTTTTAATTTCACCGGCAGATTAATATCACGCTTGCTTGCATAGTTGAAAGAAAAAAAATGGCGCATTCATGAAAAAAACAAAACCTACCAGTCCCTTTCTGCATCCTGACTCCATCCTCTCCCATGTCTAGTCGTCATCATTGCCTGAAATAATAACCCAAACCACCTTCGCTATTCCTGGCTGTTAACATTGGAACAAACCTCTCCTTCAGTAGTTCCTACTGCCATTTTGTTTCGGGAGCTTTTTAGTTTTCTGTGCATGGTTTTTGTGTTCATTTTTGGGTTTTTTTTTTTAGTGAGGACATTTTTATAAATACCCAGCTTCATAAAAGATACATGGGAAACAATTTATTCCCATTGAACCATGATACAAGCTACTTTGTATTTTAAAGACAAGAAACAAGATGGATAATATTTTTTTTAAAGGGGCACACCAGTTTGCATCTGAAAGCTCACTGATTTTAAAGTAGTTATCAGTATCAATTTCCATTTAAAATAATAGCACAGTCAACAAAATAGCATTGGACGTCCTCAAAAACACCATTGCTTATTTTGATTGCTGCAAGCGAAATATTCACTTACGTGATTGAGCACTTTATTCCCTGACAAAACATAAGGTGTTTCGGGGCGGGTTTTCACTAAAAATGGGGACCACCTGACCTGATGAAATCCTCACAGGTTGACGAGATGGTGTATTTGTTGAAAACTAGAGAAAGGAAACGAATTGAAAAACTGTTGATGTAATAATAGTGTATAGGTGATATCAAGATTTGGTATTCCTAAAAGCCTATTCATTAGTTTTTATCTTGTTTTTCCGATGCTGGTGAGAAAATCAAATATTCCTGAAACGAAATTCTGGATTCTAAAATGTGCATGTAATTTATCAACATTTTGCTTTGTTTGTGATTTCCTAAAATACATGATTCATTTATGTTTTCCAGCAGTAGAGAATGTGTCAGAGAAAGTGCACTTAATAAGATTCAAAACAAAATTGTATTTATAAACAAAAGAGAGGAAAGTAGATTTATGCATTGCATAATTATAAGAATCACAAAGAATATTTCCTCTGATCATAACTTGATCGATCAATCAATGATGGCTTTTTTAGTTTCTTTTTGGTTTTGGTATTATTTGTTTTTCTTTTTACTATGTCGCTGTTAGTTTGATTATTATTTATTCTTTCCATCAGTTGTTCAAATGAACTGTACACCTTTGGTAATTGACTGGTAACTCTGCATTGATACATGTACTCAATCAATATCATCGTTAAATGTATAGCAATTGTTTGGAGATCGAAAAATCGCCTTGGCAAATGTTTTGTATACAGCATTGGGTGGGCTTTCTGTTTTTTCATATACATGGTATAAAGTTTTCTCTTAAAGAATGCATCAGGCAAACAATGTTAGTTTGATGCCATTGCTAGTGAAATCCTACATAAGAATAAAGGCTGGTTCATAATCTGGTACATGGATGCATTGCAAACTGAGTCTGTAGTGCTTAACACACACCAGTGCAACCGTAAAACAAAACAAAAAGTTTATTATCCTCGATGTGTATATTCTATCGGTTAAACTAGACATCAGAATCAATCGAGTGGAGGCCATACGGCATCTCTAATCTGCCCAGTGATCTTGGGCCCAAATGTCCTGGGTCCAGCATGTAGGTACGGAGCTCCTCAGCGCTGGCCAAGCCGGTGTTCCGTTTCAGCATGTCCACGAAGACACCCCTTAAAAAAAAACACTTGAGATATTCTCAATTATGTCACCTGTTCGGACCAGGATTGAACCTTCCTACTGTCTATCCATTCAATATCATCCACATAGTTTGAAAAAAGTTGCTACTATGTAGAAAGTACAATGATATCATGAGTACATGGATAGCACTGTGGGACAGTTGTGCAGTTAATTGGTTTCACGTTAAGCCGGAGGACGCAGGTTCATATCCCGCTCTAGTCAATTTTTCTTAATTCAACCCAAAATTGTTAATTGATTTCGAGTACATGTACATGTAGGTGATCAACTCAATGGCAAAGGTTTTGGCAAGAGAGGGATTGTACATGTTTAGAGGCTATGTGTTTGTTTCGAACCAAAAACAACAGCAACGTGAAGTTTCCCCAAAGTGTACAGACTCTTTGAGCAATTGATTGTCCTAAACGTGTGAATTCATTTGTTTATATTTTTGTTTAAATATTCCTTTCCCTAATTGCTTTTCATGATCTTATTTGATTGATTATTACTGCATATATCTTGTGTCCATACCACCCATAAAATGTGTGCCAGTCTGTTGAAATACTGTCCATGGTAAAACGCTCGATTCTCATAAACACCCACTATGTTCATGACTTGCAGAAAATATTGAAGTATTTAAATGTAAGACATGAGTCGGCAACTACAGAACATAGTATCAAAAACTTAGCTAAATACCAATGCACAGAATCCAATCCAAGGTACATGCATACATGTATGTGTAGTTTGGATGATTGAACTGTTACTACATTTAAGAAGAGATATTCCAAGAAACTTTCATTTTGAAAATCTTAAGTCTGTGGGGAAACTTTTGTAGGGGCACCCAATGCCAAGACCGGGGCACCAAGGCCAAGACCAAGACCAGGGGCAACAGAGACCATGGTCTCTGTGTACTTCCATGCCTGATATGCCTGATGATCAAGTTATCTGATGATTAGCAATGGTATCTATCTCAATCACAGATTTCTACGGTCATTAATCTCATTTGTCCCAAGAAAGAACATGTTTAGTATTGGTTTGATTTACACATGGAATGAAAACCAGTATGCTTTCAAGTACATGTGTGTGTGTATTACAGTGACTCAGCACAAAATACGTTTACATGTACATCTACCTGTACGTGCCATGTGCGGGAACATGTACATGCTATGCAAGTCAATGTTCCTATATATATGAATATTCAGTAAATGTCTCATAACTGATGTTAGGAAAATGCTTTCTATTTCCTAAAATGCAGCCAATTGTTTGGGGGAGGGGGGGGGTAATGTTACAAGACTGGCAGCCATTTTATGGGTATGCTTTTAATATGACTAACCCATACGTCCATCAAGAATCTGTGAGTGTATGATATTAACATGATTCTCTTGTTGCTGACCAATGATTTCCTTCTAATCCATTGTCATTGTCAATTGATCACCTCTATCATCCATTATACCTTATACAGCAGTCACACTTCTTGTATCTTGTATTGTCATCATCGGTATAAGGATTCACAAGAAAAATGATATCGTGATCATTCTTCCAGTTTGTCATGACATGTTCATCTCATTTCTTCATTGACAAGCTCATTCATATGGATTCTCAACCAATTCACCCAAATTGTTCAGACGGTTGCCAGTTAATCAAGGCTTGAATTTCATGGCAA
>CM021527.1:10086879-10098260 GCA_010994315.2 Pisaster ochraceus
CACAGTAGCTACTGACCTGTATTGCACTGGCTAGAAATCATTTGTTTCCGTCGAGTCATCTGCTTCATATGTGAGCCGTTGGGAGCTTGGGATTGAAGATGAGAACGATACCTAAGATGAAGCGACATACTACAATTCAATACTCTATTTGAGCCTACACACACACACTGAAGCCAGCCATCTTTGATTGTGAAGATGCCAGCCCTCTGATTGCAAAACGAACAGCCTTGTGTCTTTGTACGTCAAAGGTACTTGCCGGTTTATAAGAAATAAACTGGTGTTGAGTCTTAGAGTACAGGAACTTGAAACTGAACATTCATTTGGCGGTATTTTTTACCAAGATCAATTTTCAAACCCTTATATGCAGCTGTGTGTAATAAGTTACAGTAAAAGAAAGCTTCTCCAGTTTGTAGCTACCCAATATGATAAACTCGGTCAGGTCAGTTGATTCGTTGCTGATGACAAGAAACACTACTTACCACTCCGCGGCTAGTTCTTAACAGCACTTCTATTTATATGAGGTTTTGTAGTGGCTTTTTCTTGTATAAAAACATGAAAAGACATCAGAAATATCATTCATTATCTTCGGACATAAACTGTCTGCGGTAACTATGCGCGAACTCACCTCTGAGTTTTTATAAGCATAAAAAATAGGATTATGAGATTTTTTTTGTTAAAAAACAAACAAACAAACAAACAAATGGATTGCTTTTGAAGCTGTGGCTGCCTCTTGTGGAAGTCACATGTGAACAAATCTGAAGAGACTAAGTTAAAGAGACTAAGTCTCTCCTTGTACATGTAAATTCATCCAAATGCTACGACGGCCGATTGCTGTGTATTATGACTGTACATATAACTGTTTATCTTCTCAATTGAATATACTGGAAACCCTACAAACGTCTCCTCGATGTAAAGGAGACGCTGCGAGTACAAGAACCGTTATTGTTTCCTTTGTCGAGTACTTGGGCAGGTATGTGCATATATGGGTACATGTACAGGTGCACAACCCAGGGGACTTGTAGGTTACCTTGGGTGAGGTTACAACCCAAATTATGCATAATAAAAGCGAGACGAAGTGCGAGGGCGCTCTGCCTATGTTGCGTGATGTTAGTGTGACGGCTTAAGAGAGCCTGTGCTGTGTTCAATCTCGATCAAAGATGATGTTGCAATGTGAAAATGTACTCAAAGGGTGATCGTCTCTGTTGTCGTACACTATCTTAAGATAATGGGCGTGAATTGCTCCCATAACCATTATGTGCCAAGGCTCTTTAAACAACTGATCTTTTGTAAGATGTATCTTTGCTGTTTCCACTTCCCTCTCACCCTCTGGTATCCATTAGCTTACTTCACTGGTGTTGTGTGTGTTTTCTTCATCTGATTTACAGTTAACCAGTAAAGCACCAAAGGTCAGTTTTAAACCCCACCCTCCCATATCCTGCAATATCCTCCGCTCTATGGTAACGTAACATCAACATTTTGAGACTTGGATAAGGCGGCTATGCCTACTCCAATGATGAGCACTTCAGACAGCTTATTAAATAGGATTTGAGAGGATTTGAGAGGATTTGGGACTGCTGGGGATTTAAGAAAGATAAGTTGATTATTCATTCAGCAAAAAACACTTGATGTGTACTCGTTATGTCAAAATGAAACCAGGCAATGTCTTTTAGAGATGCTTTGACAAAGATAATGTTAAGTGTAGTGATGTGAATGTCGGGCATGTTTTTTGCGTCGGTTTTTTGTTGTTGTACATAACACTCTCTGTTTTGCCTTGGGTGTATAAAACAAAAACATGCCCCCTATTACACAACAGTAGCCAGTCGCTACCTATGCAATGATAGGTGAAAATGAAAAATAGAGTGAAGTAGTCCATCGCGGCGTTTTTGCACTGAGGTTAGGATTGTGAACTCAAATGCCAATTGCAGAGATACACTTCAGATGTGGAAAATGTATCATTACTTATTGATGATAGTTGTACATTGTAATGTTTTGGTTTTTGTTTTAAAGGATGGGCATAGTGTCTTGGATGAAGTTTTTTTTATTTTTATTTTTTTTATAATGTGCTACAGAAGACTGACAAAAAAAGTAACTTATTAGTTATACTGTTTTATAAACCAATATTTGTTTATGTTTTCTCATCCTTGTAATGTATTAAAAAAATGAATTTTAGGAATATTTGAATCTTAAGAGAAAACTTGACATAAATTATTGAATGTAAGAATAATTGGAGAATGACATGGGCTGGCACCCAACATAATATTGTACTGGTGTTGATGAATCCACTAGAGCTAGCAACTGGAATTCAACATTGCTTTTTTGTCCATGAACTCAAATCGCATTTGCTAATTATTAAAAAAAATTTAAATGCATACTGCCGGCTCAGTATTTAGACTTATACATAAAAATGTGCTACAACTAACCTGTGTATGCCTTTATTAACACAATTGTACAGTTTCAGAGATGAAAGATTTCATGAATTGGTATTTATTTTAAGGGCTGGAGTACATTATTGTTTAGAAGGAACATTTCAGAATGTGACTAAAGTGTACCGGGAGAAGAGAATGAATGAAGACTGAATGAGCCTGGATTAAGCATCCACACTTTAGAAATATAACTGTAGTTCACATTCGACATTATTACAGTTGTAAATATCAATGGTCAATTGCTAGATGTGGTTGTTTGGTTTCGTGCTGACTTTTTTTCATCCAATAATCATGAGGCTTTGTTTAATTAAAACCAAACACACAAAATAATGCTTTAACAGTGGGGAAGGTAGTGAATGGATAGTCAGTTTTTACTCAATGTCGGTATACTGGGCCGACGTATAGGGCTTTCCCTCTGTCTTATTATTGTTTATTTTTAAGTCCTTGTGTTGTAAGTTGATTCATCATCAAAGACTAACTGTTTAAAACATAGTTGACTGAAGAGGGCAGTGTGGGTATTCTCCAGTTCTGTAGCGTACCTGGTCAGTGTGTAAATGAAGCAGGTTACAATTTTCCAGTATGTGAGTTCTAACATATAAAAATTACTCATCAAAGGAGTGGTTGGCGCAGTGTAACAATCAAACATGCTGGTTGTATTTTCTAGATGGGGTTTTGTTTTTAGGGATGGGTAGTCCTGCATGAGATTGTGTGAATTAAAAAAATAATCCATGGAAATGTCTGCCTTTTCATTTTCATGTTCAACTCCTTTTTGAAAGCAATTATGGTAGAAGGGGGTTGGGTTGGGGATATCGGCTGATACTCAATCTAAATTAGAAGCCAATATTATGTCATGGTATCTGCCGAGTGTGCCCAGGATGGGTGTGTAATTTGTCTACACATGTATGTTGTTTGACCACACAGAGGGTTCAGCAGCTAGAGCACGTATTGACCCCTTGCGCAATGCAGAACGCAGCTCCACACAATGCGCAATAACCATTTCCACCAGTTTGGGAGTCGATTCCTTCGTGTACATTTTGACTCCCATTGGAAAATGGCAGACAGGATTGGCACATGTAAGTACGCTCGGCATTGTGCATGGGGGTCAGTACATGAAAATCATCTTGATCACTTGGTTATTTGAGGCTGGACAACAAGCCCTACTGGACTTGTATCGATGTTGTAAGAATGTAGATGAAGTGCATTCCATCCTGGAAGGATGAATTAACAATAAAGAGCATACCTCTATAGACCTTGTGCGACATGCTTGCTACAACATTATTTTGTTGATCCCTTCAGCAGTAGACAAAAAAAACATACACGGTTCCTCGTTACCCAGAACGTGCCATCATGTTCTTCAGTGCCACTGATAACTTTCAGAATTTGAGTTTTTCTGTATACCGAGTAAAAATACATTTAATACGGTTATAATACTCATTTACACTTAACTATGAGTCTGCTAAACAGCAAATACACGCAAACATTGCCATGACACAATGAAGTTTTTGCTTAAAAATGGGATCGAGGTGATACTCAGTCTTGCATCCAGTGCTGGATAGCTACCATAGTTGGTATACAACTATTAATTGCACGGGTGATCCACATGATGATGGTACATAGCCAGTGACATGACCTGCACAAGGCTTATAGTAAGCAGCTACCTGAACAGGATTAACATGTGTAAACAGTTGTACAAAGGTGTCATCTATCGTCAAATTTCATCGCAAAAAGTGATTATACCTTTTATTTGATATCTTCCTCAGTGTACCTACGTATATAGTAGTCATATTTAATGAGTACCATAGCCAGCCAAAAGTCAGTCATAAATAAATGTACAAGGTATCTTTGTAAATGAATGGACTCTTTATTTCGGGGGCCAGGGGTGAATGAGCTGAAGATATTGACAGAGTTCATGGTATCGTTGGTAGGTTTACACCAAAGATTATAGAGCGCCGAAGGCGCAAGATGCGGAACTCTGGCTGAAATGTGAAATCCCACTGGACGCCACTGGACGCCAACAGTAGATCAGTGCGGATCAGTGCAGACAATGACCATTCCTATCAATGGGAAACAAAACATTCACTTGCTGAAATGGCGTCCATGCGTATTTCATGTTCCAACAATAGATAAAGCTTCAGTTCCGCATCTTGCGCCTTCGGCGCTCTATAATCTTTGGTTTACACCACAAGGTAACTATAATGGGACTCTCATGTTGTGTTTATAGTGCTGTATCCAGGTTAAAGCTAGAATCCAACATGGACCTTGATTTACCACTACCAACGGGAAATTGGGGCACTAGGTGGCAGCAGACTTACCAGGTAAATTGTTTACATAGCTCTGAAATGCGCTCATTTCTGACGGCAATGAATTAACCTGGTAAGTCTGCTGCCACCAAGCGTCCCAAAAGTCTCCCATTACCAAGATATGCCCAGAGAGCCTACAAGAAGCATAACAAGATAAAGTTACATAAAGAGCATGTACCTTTATGTCTTAACATAATACCGAGGCTGTACAAACGAAAGTGTTACATCATTAATGGGGTCAAAGTAAGGTATAATACTCGTTGAACCCTCTGGTAGTATCACCAATGGTACGAAATTTTGACACGAAATTACTCAAAGAATCTTCATGTTGCATTACCAATGGTATTGAAATATGGCAAAATACTTGTTGAATCTTTAAGTAGGATCATAAATGGTACCTAAGAACGGTAACATCTTGTAAAACCCTCACATAGCATCACCAATGGTACCCACCAAGTAAGGTAAAAAACTCTGAGAACCATCAGGTAGCATATTAAACGGTACCAAAATAAGGCAAAATACTTGGAGACCCCTCCAGTAGCATCACCAATGGTACCCACCCCACCAAGTAAGGTAAAATACTCTGAGAACCATCAGGTAGCATATTAAACGGTACCAAAATAAGGCAAAACACATGTACCTCGAGAACCCTCAAATAGCATCAGCAATAGTACCCACCAAATAAGGCTGAATCCTTGGAGAACCCTTAAGTAACAGTATAAATGGTACCAAAAATACTCTGATAACCATCATGTAGTATCATTTGCGGTACCGAAGTAAGACAAAATAAAATGAGAAACTTAAAAGTAAGGCAAATACTCAACGAACCCTGATGTTGCAGCATCAATGGTGTCAAAGTAAGGAAACATACTCTGAGATCCCTAAAGCAGCACCACCAGTGCTACCAAAGTATGGCAAAGTACCATGGAAACCCTGGAGTAGCATCACCAATGCTCCCAAAGTACGGACAAATACTTGGAGAACCCAATAGTGCATCATAAATGGGTACACCTTTGCATAGCTTGTTTTGTCAAATATATTATTCCCTTATAATTTTTTCTAAGTTCTGTGGAAAATGTTTTAAAGATATAGTTCCGTGGGTTATTAAAAAATACAATCTTGTACTCTTGGAGCACTTTATCTGAAAAATTTGTCTTATATCTTACACTATACTTCTATATGAATTAAGGCTAAAAGGAATTACTTTTGATAACCATGGAGCTGATAAAAAGAAACGCACTCTGACCTTCCTGTGTGCATGTACAAATTGCTCTTCATGTATGGTACACTGTAAGCAACTTATCAAAAGGGTGACTGATGCTGTCTGCTCCAACAACCCTATGTTCCGATGTTCCCTTGTGATCTACATACTAGGATTAAGGCGAGGGTTAGGGTTAAGATTGGGAATTTGCAGGGGGGAGGGGAGTCAGAACATAGGGATGTTGGAACATGGGTGTAACCATCAAAAGAATTATTATAGCTTAAAACTGCCTAGCATACTAAATTCTATGAAGCTATTTTTGTTTTTCTACAGCATTTAAAACTTTAACCACTTCACGCCATTTTCCACAAACCCTTTTTTTTTGACAGACTTTTTTAACGTTCAAAACAACTTGGGATTTTCCATAATTTTTTGCTGACAGCGGGACGGCAGATGTTTACATCCACCTGGATTGTCTAGTGTGTAGCACGCATAGGCATGCACCTACCGTGATAAGCTTCGTTTCACCCATACAAAGAGGGACAAAGGTTCTGGAAGACATGCCTTGTATTATCCCTTAAACCGGGAGTTATTATGTAAACCCGGATTCCAGACCTTTGTCTTGTTGTACAAATTTGGAAAGGCTGTCACCATTGTTTGTCATAATATTTGGCTCATCGGGAGGCAAATCTGAGCGTACCGAGATTCCAGCATACCATGGCAGATTTTCGGCCTTTGTTCACTGCCGAGGTTCTGCAAATCAAAAGGTGGTAGCGTTTTTGAGATAACGCTGAAAATCCAGAGCGGTTATGTCCACGCAGGAAGAAAAATTCTTAATTGGAATACACAATCTGAGAAACGTTACTGACGGTAACGTTTCTCAGATTCAAATTTTGGCGGATAAAAATATTATCCATAACCACATTACTTCAAAGTGAAATGATTCTCAAAATACTTTATATTACCGAAAGCAGCTGTACCTCTAACCAAGTAAGTTTTTAATGCCATAAATTTTAAGGAAATTACCCAACATATACAGACCCTTTAATTCTTAATTCCACCTGGTATTTCAACAGTTTTTACACTCCACACCCTCTGGTAAATCATCAGCAGCACATCTGAATCCAAGATTTGCAGCCGAGCTATCCAGTGTATTCTGACTCCGAGCAGCACAGCGGTAACGGTAGCAGTAAGACTGGAAATTAAATAAAAATGCAATCATTTGAAACACCATTGGCCACTGTGTCCAATATGCTCTAATCCTTCGAAGATACATTGGAATGGGAGACTTTTGGAATGCTAGGTGGCAGCAGACTTATTTTGAGATTTGGCAAACACCTCAGGAGAACACCGTTTAGCTAGATGTATACCATACATATAGAATAACCCCAAGCAAATAGTGCCATACATATAGAATAACCCCAAGCAAATAGTGCCATACATATAGAATAACCCCAAGCAAATAGTGCCATACATATCGAATAACCCCAAGCAAATAGTGCAATAGCACTCCGCAATAATGCTCATAATAGAAGCGAAGTACTCAGACTCGGAGCTAGGTATGAGTTACCCATCTCAAGGAACATTTAGCTTGCCCTGTTACAGTGAGATGAAAGGGAACCTTACCTTATGACACATGTAGGAACCTCCTTTCTTCACTTTATCTGTTCCAGAATCGGGACCTTTCTGTAAGCGAATAAGGTTATTCCAAAACTGGTCTGGTCAATTCTCTACTTCTATGTCAGTCACTTAATATTTTAGGCTGGTGTTCTAATGGAGCATTTTGAATTATTATCGGAATCACGATCATATAATGTCATAAAATTGAAATCGTAAAACAAGTGAAACGAGGGGCACACTTTAACACATCCATGGATTTTAGAAAAGTTAATTAATTCATGTCCTCTAGTTTTCAATATGCACAACAATACAACGAAACTGTGAATGTTTGTCACCAATATCTGTGGCCACTTGGCAAACACAGGAGAATGATTTGTATCACTTGTTTTGCATCACTTAAATTTGGGTCACACACATGCCCTCATGGGGTCAAAAAATACTGCTACTTGCCCCTGACACAGCGGAGCACAAACAAGCTGTCGAGCTTTTTATAGTGTTATGTGATAGTCATCCCAATCCCAAGATGGACTGACTCATTGTCATGATAGTCAGCTTCCCAGATTCACAGAAAGCTTGACTAATTCATGTGTGGGTGGTCAACACATATGGACCATTGTTTTTGCCCTTGAAGATTCCTTAAAACTGAGGTTCAAGTATATAGAGAAGGAGTTAGTGAAGTTAACGACTGTGACCACTAAGCTAATTACTCCAATAATGTACTGTGTGTACATCATACATCACTAGTCGATCCCATAACATAACAATAGGTTCCACACCAGTGACATGAGCGGCTTTAAATCATGCCACTCTACAAACCCTGGCTCCTCTGGTCTTTACAGTATATGTCCTTAAGAAGTTTGCAATTTACACAAGAAAATGTCATTTTTTATACTATCCTTTCACTTATGTCTTGAAAAGACTGGGGGTCGGGGAGATGAAGGGTCATCCAAAAATGTAAACTTGTATTTTAAGAATTGCCCTCGGACAGCAGATGTTCAGGATTTAGAATCAATTTCACACAAATGTACGCCAAATGTGGAGTTGGCAAAAGCCTAACCATGTACATATAACACATTATGACACATTGCATGATGGACAAACCAACAGGGAAACAGAGTGAAAATACAAATGCAATGGCCTTTGTGAAATTGCAAAAACAACAACTCCAAAAACAAGTCTGACTATAGCTTTACAGTAAAGGATCAACTTACAGGATTTGTTTGTGGTTTACTGCTATGCACCGTTGTCCACCAGTCTGATGTCCATTCCCATACATTCCCAATGGTATTAAAGAGTCCGTAGCCATTAGGTAAATACGCTGTTACCTTCACACACAAAAACACAGAGTAAGGAAATGTTCATTACTTTTATCACAAATCTACTCTAGGTTTATGTTGCAAAATCAGTTAATAATGGCATGACATTTTGACCCTAGCAGAGTCTTTCTCTTTAGCCATCAAGAATGACTCTGCTAGGGTCAAAACGTCAGGCCATTAACTATTTTTTGCATCCTTTTGGTCCTTTTGGTTGGTGGGCAGTTAGCAACAGCTTATTCTATTTTCTCCAAGTTCATGTTAATAGAAATTAATGTAAATGATTGAAACAGAAACCAACCAAAAGGTAGCAGCTGAAACTTTGCTGACCCAATAGAGACAGACTGGAGTCAAGTGACCCATTATTGGTGTGCAATGTGGCGCGCAGTGTGCATGGTAAAGCATGGCTGCTTCCTAGCCCATATTCGACTCCTCCGTTGAAACAGACACTGACGTCCTGCCAGGGCCAGGCTGCTTCCCAACTTACGACAGAAGCACTGGGAAGCAGCCGCGCTTTTCCATGCACACTATGTGTTGCTTGTTTGGTTTGTTCACACTGTATACCCACTTTGAGTCATGTGACTCTAGTCGCTGCCTGTGTCTATTCACCTGATGCCATCCCATAATAAGTCTTGCTTGAGGCATTTTTGGGAGGCAGATTCCTCGTGTGTTAACTGAGCAGTTCTCTGTTTAGTTGATGTGTGTGCAGTTAAGACGCGCACTATATGTTTACATTTTGACTCCCAAAATGGCAGACTCTGTGCATACAGTAGCCATGTGACGAGTGTTCAAGGGGTCAGTAGGAAGGTTAAACACTGTACAGACAAGTGGGTACAGGTTGTAATGTATTGATTAAACCACTGTGGCACTACTTTCTTAATTGCTCATGAATATAAAGGTCATACTGAGTTCTTGTAAATCAACCACTTTCCAAGATGGCAGCTATTGTGTGCTTGTGGCTACTCTGACTAAAGTATTTCCCCACGCAAATACACCACACAGGTGAAGTAAATCACTTCTGTACTTTCTAGCAGCCTTATCATCCCAGGTTAATGTCATTAGAGTCTCCTTTTAGTCTCTGTCATATTCACTGTATTTTGTGAGCAAAAAAAAAACACACAAATTAACACATACAAAATAGCTAGCACCCCGAATGAGTACCAGGAGCATGTCTACCAGTCAACCATGACATTCAGGTTCCATAAGGATGTGTATCAGTTCACTAGTGAAGACATGGTTGTGCTGTACCCCAAGAATTCACCAATACCATTGCCCTTGCAAACTGCTCTCATTTGTTCAAGCACGTTCATGTTGGACTTAATTGCACTGTGGGGTACTTGTGTATGGAGAAGCGTACCCGTAAGATCACCTAGACAAAGTTTACTTTATGCATGTAGACCCATGGCTATGCCTTATATACTCACTGGACAAGTGCCTTCCCAACCATCTTCAGCTGTATTCATCGTGGGAAACTCTCCCTGCCAGATGTTCATCCGATGTTGACCCTTAGGGAGTTCTTTGTTGCCCCATGGATACAACCTGCAAGAATGTAAAAAAAAAAAGTAAAGAAAAAAAAAAGTACTTAGTAATTTGGGGTTGAACAAAGAAAAATTGACTAGAAGAGGATTTGAACCTGCAACCTCCAGATTAACATGATAGCACTCCACCAACTGAGCTGTGAGCCCTAATGTTGGCAGTCTCCCTATTTTGTCAATACTTTTTGTTCAGGGTATGCCAGTCAGAAGCCATCAACCTGTAACTGCCATATAGCCAGGAATCACTCCCAAGTTTCCGATACAACCTGGGAAGCTGCAGCAGAGGGGTCGCCTTCAGGGGATGTGACTTTTTTTATTTCAAATATCAAGTAATAAACCACGAGGGAAATAGACTGGTTAATGTGCCGGCGCTCTACCAACTGAGCCATCTAGCTATTCAGTCAGCTTCCCTTGTGGTTTATTAATTGATAAAAGAATAATACTAAGATGAGAACCTCTGTCCAGACATTTCCTTTAAACCCTCTTCCCATTAAGTCAATGCTTGGTGTGGTTTGTTCATTCTGGAAGGACAACTTCCTCTAACATCAACTTTTAAAGCTCACCACAATAAATGTTACAGGAACATAATGGGAATATTTGTTAAAAAAAACAGATGAGCTAGGGAGACCTCCTCTTAACAGCGATTACTTCTCTTACAAGATCAAAATAATCCAGCATCAATGAGACATCCATATCCCTCTACAAGTAATTGGATAATTTGAAAAAGTGGACAATTGAACTCTGGTACATAGTTTCAAGCATAGTTTTGATACTGATTAAAAACTTTGAATGAAGATCTGCTCATTGAACTGATAATGTGCAAATGAGATCAGGATCCTAAGAGAAACAAGGGCGCAAGTGAAGAGGGAGGCTGGATGGTGTGACCATGATAGAGGAAAGACTAGCAGGGTGGTCAGTGCATTACCTGCTCTTGAATGAGACGACCTCCTCTTGAGGTATATTCCCATTGTCTAATGTGTGGATGATGT
>CM021527.1:10116080-10127344 GCA_010994315.2 Pisaster ochraceus
ACAGCATGCAGCCGAGATGGAGAAGAAACAGAATGAATCAGAGAATAAGAAGTTAGTGGGGAGTGTCATCGTCTACGGAAATGTCATTCAGGTAGGTTGTAATCTACTCCGTGCCTGAAATCTGCGCCGAGGCAGTAACATAATAGCGAGACAAGATCTCAAAGAACAAATCTAGACCGTAAGGTTGATACATACACATGGTGTTACTGCAAACTAAATATATACATTAGGACAGGTTGTTTGGTGCAATTCTGACTGTTATAGATTAGGACCAGTAACTGTACACGTTCCTTCTGCCTAGACTTCCTCTAGATCTTAAACTGTGTCATGTATTTATATTTCAAAAAAGATTAAAGAGTGAAGTCCTTAACATTTCAAAAGGAATAAATGAACTTCAGGCAAAGATTAAAATCAATACTACCAGTCAATTATTGGCTTTATATTTGAGAATGGAAATTCTCTATGCATACATGTATGTTTAGAAAGACCATGAAAACTTGTGCAGCAATATCTGTATTTCTTGCATTTGCGGGAAGGAGAAGTTTTACCATTTACTCTTATTTTTGGGGGGGAAAAGTAAGAAATGAACTCAAGAAATGGACAGTATACATTGTTTATTCACAGTTACTACACATTAAGAGCAACAAATATCTGACCGTCAACAAGAGACTTCCAGCTCTACTAGAGAAGAATGCCATGAGGGTGACTTTGGATTCATCCGGTAATGAAGGCTCTTGGTTCTACATTGTACCATTCTATAAACTCAGATCGGCTGGAGATAATGTGAGTCACTTTTAGATATGGCACTGAATATCGTCCACTGTAAGAGTACAATCTAACTTGTTTTACAATCTTGTGCCATTCCAGGGCAGTTTCTGGCAGGCAATACCTTGGAGAACCTTGACATTTATTATTGTATTACTGCATTTCAATGTATGTTTTATATACAGATGACAATAAAGAATTCTATCTATCTATCTTCATTAAGTCAAGAGTTGTTAGACGATCAACTGTACAGCCGTTCTTCATACCAAAAGTGTAAAGGAAAAAAATTGAACATTTCAGCAGGCACGATACTGCGCGGCGGTTTTGGAAGCAATTGCCTCTTTTGCCCCTGGTCATTGCCTCGGTGCCCCTTGAAATGTTCCAATACAAGTTTACAAATTCCTCATAGAGGGTGCCTTTTACCGAGAAGAAAATGCCTTGGTGCCCTTGCTCTTTCAAATCAAAGCATCAGACCTGCTGCAGTTCCCATGAACTTAAAAGTGATTTTATTCCATTGAGCTGTGTTTAACTGTGCCTGCAGGACGTCTGGACTTTGCCTTTTGTAAACATGTGATGACACAGGTTACATGGTCCATGCCTATCTATAGTAACCTAGACCCAACTTCATAGAGCTGCTTAAGCAGAAAATATTGCTGAACAATTGTCTGCTAAGCTCATTGGAAATGAGCAGGGTACCAGTCACGAATTGTACATGTGACATGGTAGTTTGGTTGGTAACCTTAGTCTAGTTAGCATTATTTTGTTGTGATTAAGCAGCTCTATGGGATTGGGCCCTGCATGTACGTACAAAAGGGTACATTAAAGATTTATGACATGGCAGTCAAATACACTCGTTGGAGTTTATTTAAAGGTCATAACTGTTATCAACCCATTCAGTTTCATATTGTGTACCTTCATTTGTTTTAAGATCAATGATTAATGAGAAACATGACAACATAATCAATAACATATTTACATTGGAACTGTTGATTTGCTCTGCATGGTTGAGAACTTAACGTTTTGAAATGATCAAATGAATTGTGATATGGTGTGTGTAATCAGACGTGGCCAAAAAGTTTATATAAACCCCTTTAAATGACGTCACATGGGCGTCAGAGTCTGCCCATGGTCGGCAACTACACAATGTATGGGGATGGTGCGCGTCGCCTGAAATAAGCACTGCTCGGTAACACACAGGGAAGCTAACTCCCAAAATGGCGCAAGATTTATCGTGTAATGACGTCAGGTGAATTTGGTCATTACATAAATATGTTGATTGTGATGCGCAGTATTTAACTGACCTTATTTTTGACCTCATGAGGGCGCTTTCAACAGCTAATTTCCTTGCATCACAATACAGTTTTGTCTTATATTGACTGCCTGTAGGTTGTTTTGTTTTATCAATGGCCGAATAAAGAATGAGAATCTCTTCTTCTATCGCTTGATCTCTGGACCAATAATAATAATAATAACCACAATGGAAAAGCCAGTTTGTTTTACTCGTTCTGCGTCATCTAAATTCAGTTCACACAAGTCCTGAGCACCTGGTCAAAAATACTGTGAATTGCAAGCAGTAATAAATGTCCAGCCACAGGTAGCGTTTTCAACAAAGTAAAATCCTTGAACTAAACCACTTCAGTAGCTCTTTACGTTTTTTTAATTTTGAATCCACAGGTTGTAGTCGGTGATAAGGTTGTACTGAACCCAGTCAATGCGGGTCAACCGCTCCACGCCAGTAACTATGAGCTTATTGATAATCCCGGCTGTAAAGAGGTACGTGACTTTATAGTATCCAACAAAAATACGCAGTGTATGTAATTAATGTAAACATTGTAAACCCAGAAAAATGCCCTTCACTCCAGACATCCACAGACTGAATAAACATGGATAGTTAATTACTCTACATGCGTGTTTTTACCCGGTGTCAAAAGCCCATGTTTTCAATATAACCGATGAAGCCGAAGCCAAAGCCAAAAACGAAGCTGTGGTTTCAAAAAGAAGCGATTTCTCTCTGACGTGTTTGAGAGGAAGCAGTTGAAAGCAATCGCCAATCTTCCATTATCCAATATAAGTAATATAGGAAGACAAATTGCTTCCATTATCCGTCGCTCTAATAGATTTTTACTTCTGTTTGGAGTGGGTGCATTTTAGCATTAGTGGTCATGCTTGTCTGTATTTAATGTAATAAATGTAAATGGACTAGATACTGCTGTGTTGGGCCTGGTTATTGTTTGCGGTAGGCTGGTACAGTTTATGTACATGTAGTTTGGAGTTTTGACACATTGTCAAACTTGATGAAGAATGTTTGACCTAACTGTAAAAGACCTTCTGACTGAAAAACAAAAACAAAAACCCCCAAACTTCCTAAAGGTGTGTTTGGAACTGCCACAAATAGTCATCTTCAGTAGTTGGCTAGATACATGTAAATTACTTAGTGTCTGTCAATTTCAAATTAATAAAAACCATATTTTTGTTGATGGAAAAAAAAATTGCGCCCATATATTTTGAAAATGTTCAAAGTTTGTGCCTGAAACCCTTTTTATTTTTTATCCATTGTTACAATCTTTAGTTTACAAGAAAAGACAAAAAAATCCTTGCACATCTGGTTTTCTCACTATACTTGAAGATAAATCAAAACTCATTTATGTACACACTAGATTGACATGGAAGTAACAATTAAATAAGTTGAATAGCCTGTAATATTAAAATAGTTAAAGGTACAAAAATAAAAAATAAACAGCTATGTTTTTGTTTTTTTCTTCAATTACAAAAAAATGTCTTTATGTATCTCATCTTTTGCGAAATTCTATGTTTTATTGAATGATGTCAACATTACAATTCTAACAACCTAATGTTCCTTTCTTTTTTTTCAATAATTGAAATTGAACTTTCAATGTTATTCGTAGCGTACTTTTTATCATTGTATTTGTAGTCAAGTAGGACGAGTCCTTGAACTTTTTGTTTCGTGAATAAAACGGAAATGAAATGAAACTAAATGTTTGGTTCTGCTAACCGACCAATATTTTTTACTGACTTCACACACAAAAACCCCTTTGTGGTGTTTTTTAAACTTTAAAGCCTGGATGTCTGTGATGTGGATTCACTAACGCGATGATATCAATATGGTGCTAGAGGTGTTACATTAGCTGTTATCCCTACAGCAGTACAAATGACACCAACGCAATCTCAACCATTGTAAGATCTACATATCTTGATGACATTTTTTTGGTCAGGGTAAAGATGTTATCTACAAATCTCCTTGGGCATTTTGCTTCACCAATTACATTTGCTGAGCTTTGGAGAAAAGAACTAATCAGGAGTTGAATTAATGTTTTTCTGAGACTTCCAATGTTTTTATGTATAAATGAACATAACAGTATTATAGCACTTAGCCCAGGTATAGTCTCGTCTTCATCACCTGACCACAGTGTAGAGGAGTTGAGAAACAAAATCCTCATTTTAACTAAACCTGCTTACGAATTTCTGATTTTATTAAGGAATCTTTCCTTACGCTACTATTTGTGTCCATAAATTGCATTATTTATTCAACTTATTTAACAGTGTAGCTCTGTATTGAAATGTTAAATAGGTATTCGTTTTTTGGTGGTTTTTTTTTTCATTTTTTTTTTTCAGGTTAACTCTGTTAATTGCAATACTTGTTGGAAAGTCTCGCTGTTTATGGAACACAAGGAGAATCTTGATGAGGTGTTGAAAGGGGTAAGGTTCCTGTTACCAGGGTTACTAGTTAGATTTGTAATTTATATTATTCTCTCTTTCAACACAAGTCCAAAATTAGAAAGCGGACACGTAAATTGTAAAATTTGATACATGTGTGATGTGTGACAAGCATGGACCACAACAAGCCATTTCAACAATCCCGATTCAGTCGTTACACATTGTATTTCAAAGTTGATATGGATGTGTATGATTGCTGGAACTTTCCACGAAATAATAATAATAATTTATTCTTCATTTAGCGTTTTACATAAAACTCTCAAAAGGCTGTACAGAAAAACACAACAAAATGTACAGCAAATCGGTAAATCAGTAAACAAACTAACTAATTAATTAAGTATATATGATAGAGTAAAAGCCCACAATTACAAAAACCTTTTTATAAACTGAAAATTGCAAAAACACTTTACAGCAAGCTGACAGATTCGGATTCAGTAGTAGTACCTTCACAGCATCAAGACTAACTTAAAAACACATCTGTTCTTTTCTCGCTTACACTTTTTTCCTGTCTATTTGAAGGAATTTTTAATAGCGCATTTTAGCCTTTGGAAAATGCTATATAATATCATCATTGAACCATTAAGTAACAAAAGAAGAGTGTTTGAACCTTATGCATATGACATCCTTTGAGTAGGGCGCCCTCGACTAGGTGTTAAAAAGGAGGTTGTTCATTGGCCAATCCTGTGCGTTGCGTATACAAATCTGCGCGTTTCCATTGTTTTATCATTGGTTTACCTCTGAGATGGCGGCTTGATGACATCAATGCATAAGGTCTACAAAACTGTATTTTAGCACCTACATACAAGTACAAGCAAGGCTTGGTTTAGTCAGTGGACTGGCGTTCAAGACACCCCTCTGTTGCCAATCTGAATTTCTACGGTAAAACTGCATTACTTTCAGGGAGATGTTGTCAGACTCTTTCATGCTGAGCAAGAGAAGTTTTTGACTTGCGATGAATACAAGAAAAAAAGTTATGTCTTCCTACGGACAACGGGACGTGTTTCTGCAACTGCTGCTACAAGCTCCAAAGCACTATGGGAAAGCGAGGTCAGAGTTTATTTTCACTTTCTTATTTTATCTTACTACATCTTGAACCACAGATTACAGATACCAGCACTATGCAAAGTTAGGTTATCATTTATTATAAATGTCCACTGTTATTACTATTAGGTGTGTTTAAGAATAAACACGGATAAGCTTCTTGGTATAAATCTTATTTATTAAATTAACAAAGAGCTTTGTTTACATGTCATGCATGTACATGTAATTGCTTCATGACAGCATAATTAACCTTATATCTGTTGGATGGTTTATCAAACATAAACTCTGTACCATCATGTAGCGAGGTTAGATAAATAGAAATCATTTACCGATGAAACACTCCACCCATCCCAAGGAAGGATGCGAGAGGGAAGTCAGTGTGATGGATTGAAGTCAAGGTTATTCCCCTGGTTTCATGCGATTACCGATCTGTGGGCATTGTTGAACCGCTAAGCTGCAAGAAATGAATCAATTCCATGCTAGCTCCTGAGGTTTGGAGTAGGATGATAGTCGCAGTCTGATCCAGGAAGAGAGATAGATAGAATGCACATGGGCTGAAACCTCAGGGGAAGACTGTGGAGTAGGTGATAAGAAGAAAAATACACAAAGAAGTGGTTTAAAGGGAAAGCACAGTGCTTGTTTAAAAAAAAATAATGATAAAATACAACCCTTGTTAAAATATAAACGAAAAAGTATTAACTGTTATTATTATTATTATTATTATTACTATAAAAATAATATAACATTTTTTTAAGGGAAGGTATACATTTAGTAATCACTCGAAGTACTTGTTAGAAGTGCAGCAGCTTTTGATAGTATAAAGCATTTTGAGAATCATTTCACTTCAAAGATATCAGTTTTTATACTCTTAACGTTTGAATCTGAGAAAGGTTACTGTCAGATTGTGTTTCTCAGATTGTGTATTCCAATTATGGATTGTTCTTCCTGCGTGAACATAACATAGATTTTTCGGGAACATCTCAAAATCTCGACCACCTTTTATATATATAGGATTAAAACAATTGAACGGTTTAAAAAAAATCAAGGTTTACAGTCCCTTTAATCATAACAAATCATAAATCATAACAATGATAATAATAAATAATATTTATCATATTATGATAATATTATTTATGTAGTTTCTCTACAAGTTTGTATTTTAAGGATACACAGTATATTGTTCCAACAAATACATAGTACCTGTTAATCTGAAATCAGATTGCAGGTTTTTTTCATTTACAGTAATTTTCTTATTTTTTTATGCCCCGCCAGCAAAGCCGAAGGGGGATTTCCTCCCCCCCCCCTTCTTTTACAAATTTGATGCACCACAAACAGAGAGTGAGCAATTTTTTTAATGAAAAAAAAAACTTGTTTGTGTGTGACCAGCATTATACATGTACCTCCCCTTGATAATAAGATAGCTGTATCATTTGCTTCTTTTAAGACCTGGGCCCAAATTCATTGAGCTGCTTAACAGAAAGTAAATATTTCTGCTTACTGTAGCAGAAAAAAAAATTGCTTAAACGCAAGCATATTGCACAGGTTAGCAAGAAAATTAGCTTGCACCTTCACCTTAGATAACATTCTTACGTCATTCATTTGCTAACAGTTAACGCTGGAAGGTTAGTAAGCCTTTTCCCGTGCTTACAGTTAGCATCGCTATGAAATGGAATCTCACCATAAGCACGAAATGGGCCGTTAAGCAGCTCAATACGATTGGGCGTTGAATGTCACCAGGGGCTGTACATCGCCGGTCTTGCAAACTATTCTTATTAATTAGTAGGATGACAATTACAGCACGAGAATCTAAACATTAGGTTCAACCCATCGCTTTTTCATCATACGAAACCTTAATCCCCTACATTAATTTTTTAAGTCTTTCATTTAAATCTAGAAATCAACCTGTCACAAATGACAAAATGGAAATTATTATTAACATCAATCAAGGCTGGCACACAGCTGTACCAACGAGGAAGATAACGGAGATTATGTACTTGAATCTTGAAATAATTAAGTTAGGAATCCAGCAGAAATGATGTAAGCCATGAAGTTTACTTGAGAGTAATTCAATTAAGTTCCATGCTGCTGGTTAGGCCCTCACATTAAAGTGAACACCTGTTTCTTGTTAGGGTTTCTCGTTCCATGGATCATAAGTCAAATCATGCCTAGCTTGATAGAATTGGTTTCTTTAAAGACGAAATACAACATTTTTATTTTAAAACAAATTTTAACTTCAATTTGAAAGCTCGCTGATGCTGATTATAAAGTTCACACCAGTACCAATTCCCAGTGAAATGTTTCTGTCTGAACTATGAGTTATTGTCAAAGACAAGAAACATTTGAAGATCCCATAAGTTGTTGTTTCTTATTTTGATCACAGCATCAAAATAAGCCTGAATGATTTTGCATAAAAACCATGACAAACAAGAACTGTGCTTTTGCTGTTTTGACTTCCACATTGCTGTGGAAATTGGGTTTCTTTGTTGAAAGTTGTGCTGATTTTAAACTAGAGATTTGGGAATTATTTAACTCCTTTAAAAATCCAATATTACATTCTACCTGGTGTGACATTCTTTACACTTGTTTTACAGTTGGTTTCAATCATATTAAACTAAATTAATTCTCAAAATGAACACATTTAAAAACACTGCCCAAATATGTGTTTGCAGGAAATTTTATGCGACAATCAATTCTTAGAACATGACATAGGGATACTTCTTCCTGTCATTGCTATATAAAAATATTTAAAAATTTGCCTTTGGGAAAGACCCTGCTAGAGTCGAAACAAGAAGCCGTTAACACTGTCTGCATTTATAGATTTCAGTTTCCCTTGTGGTTTATTACTTATGGTATTTGAAATAAAAAAAGTTGTATCCCCTTAAGGTGTTTCCCTAGCTGCTGTTCACCAGGTTGTACTGTAATTTTGGGTGTGATCCCTGGCTACACGGCAGTTAACGGTTGTATGGCTTCTGACTGGCACCCAAAACAAAGTTTACAAAATAGGGAGACTGCCAACAAAGGGCTAGATAGCTCAGTAGGTAGAGTGCTGGCAAGTTAATCTGGAGGTCGTTGGTTCAAATGCCGCTCTAGTCAAATTTTTTTTGTTCAACCCTAAATTATTTAACATTTACCCAGTCAGTTTCCCTTGTGGTTTATTACATACTGTTTATACATGTAGAATAAGGGAACATTTTGAATATTCTTGTAAGTAATTTGTCCAAAATTATTGAAAAACATACTAGACCCAGTTATGTCGTTATCAACTTCTCACAAGAATGACAACTTGACAACAAAGTCTCCCCAAGGATGTGATAAACTTGTCTAGAAGATGGTGCCCTTTGATACAGAGAAGAACATGTAGGTCTGAGGCAGTCAGGCTACGGTATGCACCTTTATAGGACATTAACCTTGCTTGCCTGGGTGTCCATGTGTAGGCCTGCAGTCGGTCCCCTGATCGTCATCTCTGTCATCATTTCTGGAATCTGGATCCATTCCCATGTGTTTCCTCTTGATCTATGTTCAATTCATGCATTTCTTCCTGTGTGTTTCAACATGTTGGGAATTAGACATTCGTGAGCAACCTAGAAAGACTACTTCCATTTAGGCAAAGCAAGAAGCGTAAAATGTAATTGAACTCACTCCAAAGAGCTGGCATTCTCCAGAGGTATAGCTTGAATTTTAGTATTTGAGTTGTCAAGTTATGTTTGAAGGCTACACTAATGTCTATAGTACGTTGTGACTTTTGATTTACAAGAAGGTTTCTTTCCAAAATAAAAAAGCGTGAAGTTATTAGGTGAAAGTATTAGGCCTAGTTTATGTACATGGGGGATAATGCGATTTTGCGTTAACACTTTTGAACCAATCCATCCAATTATAGTGGGGGCAAACCGTACGCATGATTTCCACCCTTCAGATTAAATTTATATCATGTTTATGAGAGACAGGAGGTGAGGTAGAATTTAGGTTGCCAGGTTTGCTTCCAAATGCAAAGTGGAATCGTTGTATTTATACGTAAATGAAAGATAAAGTAGGTGGCCATATTCAAAATGAGATCTTTCTTCCCAGCAGTAACAGTACACAATGCAGTGTGTGCAAGTCCTGCGTGTATTTCAACTTCCAGGAACGTTTGGGTACAGTCAGAATCGCACAGTTAAAGGGAGGGGTTACAGTACCTTTGGTAATTACTGAAAAATTTATGACCACAAAAACTTCTTTGCAAGAGGCACTGGAGAGCTGTTGGTTGGTAATGAATAACATTTTGAGAATGTGGTTTTAGAGAGAGGGATTCAAAAACATTTCATTACAGCACAAAACAGATTATTCTTCCTGGGTGGTCATAACCGTTCAAGATTTGTCTACAATATCTCAAAAATGCTACCACCTTTTGAAATGAAATTTTCACAGGTTAGTTTTATTGTATTATAAATATCTGCATTTATGTGGGATTCTAACTAAATGAACAGTTTCAAAAACCAAAGGAATACTTTGGCTTTAAACAGGTTTCAATAATTTTTGGAAAATAACTATGCTGACTGTGGCTAGATGAGATAGTGGTATCGCTAGCATGGCTGGGGCCTGTGGGTAGAGAGTCCTGATCAGCCTACAGCAAATCAGTCATTCACTGACTGGCATTGGCTTATCTCTTTGGTATCTTCCTACTGCTTTGCTAATGGTAAAAGCAATGTCTGGTCATTCTAAAACAGTCGAGATACGTGATGAGTAACTTTTAATGGACAAATCTAAGCTTTGCTGTAATCTAGTTAATCTACATGCACTGTTGGTGCGAGTGAAGGACATTTATGTTGAGTACCAAGAATCTCTCGTATGTTTGGCACATGCAAAGATTGATGATATGCTCTGATAATTAAAAAACACAGTTGGATGCCTCTGAAAGGAAGATATTCATTAGTTTTCATGTAGCTTTACATGTGCATTAATTTGGTTTGATGTAATTATGAACACAAAATGAAAGTATTATTAAAAAGAAAGCTTCAACGATCTACATCTAAATTAACATTTTATGTTGCCAGTGCCAAACATCTGGCTGTTGGTGTTAGTTGGTTAAGCAGCATTGCTCTGTCTCCATTTGTCACGGACTGTTTATTTTCATTACAGTTTCTCTGGGGCGAGGATGTTTGAAAGAAGTTGGCGTTTATGCCTGACATTTCCATTTTATGAACGATGACATTATTAGAGAGCCATGTTTATTTCTGATATACACAGAATTCCAGGCATGTGTAGAAAACAGGATTCCTGTCTACGCTTTCAAGCCCTTCACCGTAGTGCATTCATGTGGTCTCAAAATATCCACGGGAAATGAACTCTCTGTCGGCTCAAACTTTTGAGATAATCAATAGTAGTTTCCCCAGATAAATCTCTCCAGTGAGAAATAGCACGTCTCTCTCTTGCGCCAAATGCCTCCTTGAAATGCCAGAGTCTCTTGAATGACGTACATTGCTTTAGTAAACACATGGGCTTCGGCCTATAAAATAAGCGCTTGTTTCCTGTGTGTTCCTGTAGGTAGCTTGATACAACCCCTCGGGTTATACAGTTTCACCTCGTTTTTGACAGAGTGGAAGAGTGATCTTGCCCTGGAAAGAGAGAGAGAGAGAGGGGGGGGGTACAACCACAGAATTTAGATACCCTGCAAGGAAGAGGAAGTTCCCTTCTGCTGTTTGATATTCAGTGCACAGTGAGAAATATACAGAGAAAGATACAGGTGG
>CM021527.1:10162733-10174060 GCA_010994315.2 Pisaster ochraceus
TAATATCGAACTTGTTGCTATGGATTGACCAATCAGAATCAAGATTCAAGTTTGCTTGAATACAAATGGCATTTCAATGCAAGTTATCATGGGTTAGCTTCGCCATTCAGCGTCTTTTAATGGAAAAACAAAATCCAGTGAAGAATGGACAGAATGGAGTCGTTTAGCGAGAAGTACAAATTATCACTGGTCCAACATAAGTGTATCGTGGTGTGTTTTCTTTCTTGGTAGACTCGTCAGCCAGTGTTTGTGAGGCTTCTTCAGGGGGCATTCCGTGTGTCTCAGTGCGATTGGCTGTCTGGACAGCAGAAGTACCACGTTGAAAACTGTATCAAAACACTCACTGATATCGGTAGGTTATATCACTATTTCAATAATAAAACACTCACTGATATCAGTAGGTTATATCAATATTTTGATAAGGTTTCAATCTTGCAAGTTGTTATATATGATGTCTTAATGCTTGACTGATCAAAAGTTAGGTCCTTTGCCGATCAGGGAGTGTGTAGTTGCCCAACAGTTCTACGAAGTGTTTTGAACTTTGATCATATTCATAATTTGAATAATTTTTATTTTTACAGACTTTTTCTACTTTTTGTGAACACCTTCCTTTCTTGTCTTTTGTCTTGTACTTTTTATTGCTTTTGAACTTCTTTGTTGTGTTTTAAATGCAATTCAGCTTTAGGGCTCAGTGTTACAGTTTGAATACACCAATAATAACAGTAATGGATTTGACTGCATATAGCCTGGCAACGTTTAAATACATTTCAATCTTTGTGAAACAAACACCAACCTAGTTCCTACACTCATAGTGACAACCTTCTTCCTACCTATAGCCAGTAGACATTCCTGTTAACAGTCCTTGACCATCATGGCATTTGATGTTGTCTTACAGCCAAGAATCGAGGCATTGCTATTCCGGTGGATCTGGATAGTCAAGTTAATACACTCTTCTCCAAGTCACAGATGGTGATGAAGCACACACGTTTCTGGCTCAGCCATAATCCCAATCGAAGACGAGACTCCATGGTGGCCATATCCAGGGATTACCGGAGCATTATCGAGGGATTACAGGTCAGAAAACACCGGTAGACAGACAGAAAGACATCTTTAGTAGAGTGACATTGTGGGCTTTCCCCATTTGTTTGCTGTTATCCCTGATTCCTTAATCTTTGTAAAAACATTATGGGGTTAACTCCATAAGGTCAAAAAACCTGCAAGTACAGACCCTACCTGAAAATCACCCCACAATGTTTACCTTGTAAAAGCAGCTTGACAGATAGACAGGCGCTTATGAAGTCATTATTAAGTGGAAAGGGTGTTTTGGAAGATAATGAGTGATAAAAATCTAAGTATATACATTTACATTTATATTTGTTTTATTTCCCTGGCAGTCATAAAAAAGTACCTAAACAATTAAAAAGAACAAAAAAACTATCATTTGGCAATAAAATATTTTCATCTTGTACTTTTTCTTTGATAATTTGTGAATGTTAAAGGACATCGTGTCGCTATTGGAGGACCAACTGAGGCCGTTGGTACAAGCTGAGCTGTCTGTCTTAGTAGATGTCCTCCACAGACCAGAGCTTCTATTCCCTCCAGGCACTGAGGCAAGACAGAAATGTGAGAGTGGTGGCTTCATCAGCAAGTAAGATAGTATTGATTAATTGTGATATGACTTATCAGGTGAACTTGACAAAATATTGGTAAACAAAACAAGCTTCAAGCTTACATTGTTTTTCTCTTTGGCATCAGTCTGTGAAAAAACAATTACTTTCGAAACTCGGTGATACCTGTTTACTTGCAATATTCATGATTTGGCCATGTTATGTCTTATTCCCAGAATACAAAGGTCTTATAAGCATGAAAAGCTCATTGTGGTAACCAGACTATTTGTGTCTGTGTGAGGGAGAAACCTCACTTTTAAATGTCTATTCATTTAGTGGTGTTAAATGGAAGGACTCCATGACCACCAGCTTCACTTCCCTAGTTGTTCACCATTTCATAGAATTATTCTATGGAAACTTCTTTTTGTAGTTCTTTCATGCAACTTGATTTCTAGCTTTTGCTTTGGGCCGCTTTTCATCTTGGTTTGGAATTTATTACCTTCAGGAAAAATAGATACCTCAGATACGGTTGCACATCTGCTAAATATAGATGTGATTTGATTTTGAAAAAAAAATGTAAAAAAAAAGAAAAGAAGACATGGCACAATACAAAAAGAACAAAACTTGCACAATATCAACGGCTAATCCACGACACTGGTATCCTTACAAAAAACAGGGCACAAATTTACAATTAAAAACAGTGAGAGAGAATACAAAATAAATTATAGAGAACTGTTAACACCCTTTTTTTAATGACAACATTTAAATAATAAATGAATTATGTTCTGATATTTTCCCCAGGTTGATCAAGCACACAGAGAAGTTACTGGAAGAGAAAGAAGAGAAGCTTTGCATCAAGGTCTTGCAGACTCTGAAAGAAATGATGACTGTGGATATAGACTACTCCGAAAAGGTAATAAACCAGGGAAACTGGTTCCCTGCGTATCATTACTCTAGCTGACTTTTGCTTATCTCTCAACTCATAACAACATCCATCTAGAGTTGTTGAGAAGAGAGGATGTTTGACTAAGAGACCAAACAAACAGGGAAAATAATTAAACTAATGAACTGATGAACTCAAACTCCAGAGTGATTTTGTTTTTAATCTTTCTTTAAAAACCAATACAAATGCCTTTTTTTTTTAACTCTGTTAGATTCTACTCCATTTTTTTCATTATAAAAACTTTACCTGAAGAAAGAGAGTCTACAGAAAATTGGTCAATATGTAATAAAACATCAAATACAAAATTGGGAATTTTAGATCAGCAAAAGCTGGCAGAGAACATACGGACAGGCAAACACATATTTGTACCACTTTGTTCAATGGTTTTAATGGTTTAATTATCAAAAATAATTATAATCATGAGAGCATTTATACATCATCTCGGATGAAAGCGCTTCATCCTTTTCAAAATTGTAGTCTTGTGAAGGGTTTGTTTGAAAAAATTCTATCGTTTACAATGATCTTTCTTTCAAGGAAAAAAAAACCACAAAATCAAAACCTGGTCACCTTTTTTTCTTGCTTTTTTTTATTTATTTATTTATTTAGATATTTATTAATTTTTTTAGAAACAGTTCAAAGGTCTAATTGCCTACTAAATTGTATTTGGGGTTTTGGTTATTATTTAATGTAGACCTCTTTTACCGACATCACACACACACGTGGCTACTGACTGCCCATTATCTGCCATTTTGGGAGTTCAGTTGCATGTAAAGATATGGTCCATCTAAGTGTGCACTGGTTGCCTGTTATGCTCACTGCGCAGTAACGCCCAGGCAACCTGAATTCCAAAATGATGGGCCCAATATTTATCGTTGGGTGGTGATGTCAGGTGAATCTGGTCAGTAAGGGTTACTAACTTCTTCATATAGGATTCACATCCACACTAAACCTAGGCCCAGTTTAAATTCCTTTAATACCGATTGGATTCCCTGCAAGGTTCAGTACAATATTGGTTACTTCAGAAGTACTGGGGTATCATTCTGAAAGCTTTCTTAGCGTTGGAGTTATTATTTTGCACCAAGCATTCCAACAAAAACATGTATTGACCCTGTGCAGGCGTGGAATGCACCTCCAGTAAATTTGCACCATTTCCACCATTTGTGGATTTGATTCCTTCGTGTACATTTCGATTCCCAATTTGATTCCCAAAATGGTGGGCAAGATAGGTGCGTGTAAGTGCTTCTGCACGTCATGCAAAGGGTCAAGTCACATTGGAAAAATACATGCTGGCTGGCTGTTTGCTAAATAAAAGATTTTAAAACCATTCACCTTAAAAAAGTAGATTTTGCTGTGGTGGTCAAATAAGTAAAAGATATGAAAACTACTATTGTACTCTACCTTCAATGTAACGAACTTCATGCTTGCTACCATATTAATTCCCTTGACCCGTGGATGAGGTTTTTTTAATCTCTATTATCATGACTGGATAGTTGGCTCAAGTGGTAACCAAAGCTTTGGGAAGCAATGATCTAGCCACCTTGACCACATGCGTGACATGGACAGAGGTCTTGCTGGTCCTCAGGTGGTTTAATTTGTCAGCAGACCACTATAATTGTAAAGCTAAGCATCGGCTTTGGTCAGTAGTTGGACTAGTGACCATTCATGGTCATCGTTGGTGTAATCTTCGGCATATAACCTGCTGCTTACACATTGATTTTGGCCCTCAAACAGTTTCTGGTGGCATATACACATGGCAGCTTGAATGCCGACGCATTAACATTTACGAACAAAACATTGTGCACATCACAGTTCAGGAAAGATCGTTGGTAAAATATTTCAAGATGATTTGAATTAAAATCGTCCAGACTATAATAGTGAGATCCATGATTGCAAATCGGTAACGTTTAGCACTTCAGATGAAATACCATGGGTAGAATGTGAGACATGAACATACTTTTAAACAAGCATTCAGCACACTATTAGATACCACTCGGTACCTGTTTGTGTGTGGTTGTAATGCAGCTTACCTAGGATGGTGTGGCTTAAATGATGGTGTGGCTTATGTGATGGAGCGGCTTATATGGTGATGCAGCTTATACGGTGGTGTGGCTTATATTGGTGGTGTGGCTTATATTGGTGGTGTGGCTTATACGATGGTGCAGCTTAAGCGATGGTGTGGCTTATGCGATGGTGCGGATTAAACGAAGCAATCATGGTTAAGTGTCTTGCTTAAGGACACAAGTGTCACGACCGGGACTCGAACCCACACTCTGCTGATCAAACACCAGAGCTTGAATCCGGTGCTCTTAACCGCTAGGCCATGTGCAGCTTAAACGATGGCGTGGCTTATACAGCTTATTGACACCTTAAAATGATTTGCTGATTTGGTGTACTGCGGCTTATACACCTGGTGGCTTACATGCCAAAGATTACGGTAGTTGGTTGTTGTGAGCATGATAGGGCTCCTTAATATCAAGCCCACCTCTCCCAGCTTGGATCTAAAGTTGTAGGTCCAGCTCTTTGGGTAGTATACGTAAAACACCCAGGACACTTGAAAGAGAAGAGGCTTGCCCCATCGTCTCTTATGATGTTTGCAGTATAGATAATCTGCAGCACATTCATATGGAATTGGTGTAAGTGTACAAATGAATCATTATTATGAAGGATTTAACTTTATTCATACTAGTCTTTGTTCCAAGACCTTCGAGCCAAAAAGGATCAATTTCAACAACAGAGGGTGTCACTATCCTTGGTTCGATTTCTAGCTTCACAGACATTTATCAGTTGTGATGAGTTTAAGAACAAAGAGCGCGTCCTCTTTCAGGATAAATTCAAGAACGCAAAGCACGCCCTCTTTGGGGGTTATCACTTATGAGTATGAGATAGTAACGTCTTGGACCAAGACTACAATCATACTAGCATTTTGAGGAGGATTTCTGAGTCTGTAAAGATTCTGCCGCATTTTAATGAACCATTTCCAGGGTTTATGAGCGAGCTAGGCAGGGCAAGATCAATCACCCCTGGGGGAACGAGGTTGTAGCTTGCCATATGTGATGCCGTAAATGAGATATCATTTGGTGGTTCGGTCAATGGGTCCGTTGCATTCAAACCACAGATATCTAACAGGTCAAGTATTATTAGGAAAAAATGATTATTACCAGTGGTTTAATTGTTGAGCAGATCAAAATGAAGCTAAACCACTGAGCCCTCTATCCAGTCCGTATTATAATAGAGTTGAGTTATTGGTGCTTTAGGTATCCTTGTTTAACCATTTACCTCTACTCTTAACACCGCATGCCTACTGCTTCTCCATCTATCTTACCATTATTCATTCAACCATTCATCAATTCATCCGCCCACCTCCCCCTCCTCCCCCCCCTCTTCCTTTCATCAATCTTGCCTGCTCATCATCATCTCCATCAGGCCAAGGAGATCAACTTGCAGAACATGACAAAGAAACAAATGGAGGATTCTAATAGGGTAAGATAGCCTTCCCAGCATGCAGTGGTGGTTCCCAGCATGCTCAGGGAAGTTTTCATGCAGATACTGCCAGGCACTATCTCTCGCTCTAGTTGTTGCACTGTGTGGTTGAATATATTTTGTGCCGAGTTGTTTGGTATGGTATATAGCATTTGTAAAATTATAATAACAATAATAATGGCGGTTTCTTATATAGCGCTCGAATCCATCACCCATGTGACGCTCATGGCGCTCCAACATTATTACCCCTGGTCACTGGGCCATTTATTTCATTCCTTAAACCATCTCAGCTCCCTCGGGAGTATACAGCATGTGCTGCCAAATATGTAGCACACCAAGCTAAATCAACCTCATTGGAAACAGTAAGAATCAAATTAGGTATTGTTGAGTAGATGATGGTTTCAGTGCTGTTCTTGAACTACGAAGACATTTTCCACAGATTTTCAGATAACTTTGTTTCAAAACTTTTTGTGTGTGATTTTTTTTGTCACAATTTGTTTCTTAATTCTAGGCATATGTACTTGTTTGCAGTTGGAAACCTGTTTTAGAGTGAGCCTATCCATGAATTACCAATGCTGTATCATACCCACAACGTCTTTGAATCTTGAACTGTGTGGCAAACTGCTTTGTCAAGTTTTGTTTTCCTTACCATCTTATTGAGTTGAACTGTTTTATAAAGATTTGTATCAAGCAACACTGTCTTCTTCTTTTTTATTGCTTTCTTTGAATTTTAAACTTTTATATCAATGTCAAGTAATAAGTGTTGAAAACGGCATGCTAACTTGCTGGGCATACTCACTAACATTCCTTTGGTATAGCACTTAGCAGAAACTGTGGTGAAAGAGCATGGAGTACAACAATTGCCAAAGCCCATTAATTATGCTAATTTGTTGCATTCATCTTCTATTTAAGCTAGAAACTACTCTGCTCACTGCCATTTAAATAAGAAGTCTCAAGCAAGATGTGTTGTAAAGACTATTGTGACCTGGTCGTTATCAAGTTGATTATATACTTTTATTTTAGTATAACATTGACACAATATCCTGACTTATAACACTTGAGATGGCATACCTGATTGAACAAACAGCATTCTAAAGAGATTTTGATTTTCTTTCGGAATCTACCCATAGCTCAGAATTGACCTTCCGGGCAAGTTCTAGATGATATTATGAAGCAGGACATTTTTTTTCTTTTGTGCCATTGCTACTCCATGGGATAACCAATTGTCGAGCAATGGCTGGGGAAATAAATAAATCAAACTGGGAGAAGTTGTGTCTTCTATTTCTACAAGCTACAGTCAAGTGCAAACTTCATTAAGTTGATCAATGATAGTTTTCAAATCTATAATATAATTGGATGTGTCAGTTTTGTTTCTTTGTTTTTGTCCATTTGTCATTTTGGGCTAATGTTTGTTCTGTGCTTTCCATGGTATATATACATGTATTTATATAAAACTATCAGGGGAGATGGCCTTAGCTTTCAATCCATTTAAATATAAAAACAATTTCATGACTATTATTTGGGGGGGGGTTCCTTCTCATTTCTCATTTTGTGAGGTAGATATATACTTACAGCTTTGTTTGTTCTTTTTCTTGTCACTTTTCTTTTCTGTTAAAGACAAAGTACAGGATTATCAATTGTTTTGTTGATTGATGTATTTATTTTTTAATATTAGTTTCAATCTGAAAGCTCAATTCTATCCATTGTTTTCACCACCTAATTTGAAGAAATGTTCATAAGGTGGTTTTATTGTGTGTACATTAGAAGTGAAAGGATTGAAATCTACCACAAAATAATGATTTACGACCTGTACAATTTTTGTTTAATGACAATCAGTGTTATTTTTCTATTCTTTTTTTAAGAGTTGGTACAACTTGAATTGCTGTGCATTTCTAAATGTGGCATCGATTACAAAATTTGCTTGTTGCAGAAGTGGAGGTTATAAAAGTGCAGCTTTGTTGGAAGAGGACTGAAAGATTGTCTGAATTTAGTTAGTTCTACCCGAAATCTTGTTTGTTTGTTTTTTGTTTTTTTTGTTTTTTGGGGGGGGGGGGTTTAAGTTACTAAATCCAAATTTTCTGAGGTGCATTCTGATTGTTGATGCTTTGGTCATTTGCTGAGTATGTGAACTGTTAACTGCTGTACACATGTACGTAGTAAACGTACACCTGTTTTAAACGCATGGAATTTTATGACTGGCTGTAAGGGATGTAAGAGCATTTGTTATCTTGCTGTCCAGTGATGTGGCATGACACATGTTCCTTGTTGAATTTTCTTTACTCATTCACTACACGGTGCAAATTGAATGTTGTGGGGGTTTTGGTTTTTTTTTTCTCATTACTGTAGAATATGTTCAGCCATGTACATTACAAGACCAAAGTAAAACGTTTTCATTTTAAAGGCAGGGTGTACCTTTTCTAAGTACTCCACAAGTTAATGACCATAAAAACTTACTTGTTAAAGAGCACTGGAGAGCTGTTGGCATTATAAAACATTGTTAGAAATTACCCCAGTTAAGTTACTATAGATTTAGAGAAAGAGGTAATTTTTTCATCCCAAAAATTTGAATCTGAGAAAGGCTTCACAGGTATGAAGCCTTTCTCAGGCATCTGAAAGCACACAGTTCTATGTAACAAGGGTGGGTGGTTTTTTTTCTTCTTTCATTATTTTCTTACAACTTTGATAACCAATTGAACTTAAGTTTTCACAGGTTGCTAATTGTATGCATATGTTTGGATACACAATTGATAATTTTGGGCTTTGACAATTGCCAAAAGTATATCCTGCCTTTAATCCAGTTATTGCTTAATTTAATTATTTTACTGTAAATCTCTGTGAAGCTGTGTTTATATAGTGCCTTATATGAATTTGTGGCACTATATAAATGCTTTGTTAATTTGTCATTATTAGTTATTAACCACAGGCTAATTTTCCAGGATCCATCCTCACTGTAACAAAATCCCACACCGTGTGGTAACTCAACACCCAAACTGTTGGACTCTGAATATGGTGGTACATGTGTTTCTGATTCTATGTAAAGCATAATCAGTTTACTAGTGCAGTCCTCAGTTCAACACCATTCAGTAACTCAACACCCAAACTGTTGGACTCTGATTATGGTGGTATACCTGATTCCATGTAAAGCATAATCAGTTTACTAGTGCAGTCGTCAGTCCAACACCATTCAAAAACTCAACACCCAAAAAGTTGGACTCTGATTAAAGTGGTATGCTGACTCATGTAAAGCATAATCAGTTTACTAGTGCAGTCCCCAGTCCAATACCATTCAGTAACTCAACACCTAAACTATTGGACTCTGATTGTGATGGTACATGTATTTCTGCTCCCTTGCAAAGCATGGTGTATTTACTAATACTAGTACCATCCACAGTCCAACAGAAGAAAAAAACAAGAAAAACAAATATGCAGTTGAATTTTGATTGGTTATTGATGGTTAGTATGAATGTCTGTCTAATGCTGGAACACACTATTTGTGTCTCAATTACTTGGTCATCATCGTTCATTCTTCATAACTTATCATGTATCAGTAAACTCCATATATCCACATCAGGGTAGCAGGGGAAAGCTCTTGTACTTGGTAAAACACAACATAACTTTGCTCACAGAAATGAAAACAATTTGCAGGCCTGAAAATAAAATAGGGACTTGATGTTTTTGTACAAGATTTTGTACAAGATCACTGTAGCTGTACAGCATTTTATTTGCACTGTTATATGCCATGTCAGTGAACAACACAAATCAATAAAGCTCATTGATTGTGTTAATGACTTTTGAAGCAATTAAAAGTCCTGGTGTGATTAGCAGTAAATTTTAGCCCAAATAAGGTTTTTAAAACTTTGTTTTTCCTCTCTCTTTCTTTCTGTTTTTACTTCTCTACTTTTGGCTTTTGATGGATAGTGCTTGAAAATGCAGTATTTTTGTCGCAGTACGAACAATTAAAACATATTCTAAAAATTTAGTCCAGGCTGAAGAATTAACACATGCTGATGCTTTGCGGTAAAAAAAATAAATAATGAGAAAAGAGTTGAAAAGAACAGTAAAAATGTAATACTATTTATCACCAAATGTTGTCGTTTGTGAAGAGTTGTTGTTGTATTAGTAAGAAGCATGCTCATTATTGTACTATGAGGAGACTTTCCATTCATCAATCCATTCAATCAATGAGACCTACATGTTTGTGCGATGGATTCTGATGGAATTTGAGTGTCTGTGTCTGAACATTTCATAGTAGCTGATCTATTTGTTTGTGTATGTTAGGGAGAGGAGCTGCGACAAGGTTTGTTACTGCGCTACTATGGCAAGTCTTATCTTCGTCTGAAGCATGAAGTAACATCACAAGGCTCGAGAAACCCAGGAGGCATGGCTATCTCAGGACCAGGCTCAGTGGTACTGAGTAGAGCAGAGATGACTCTATCAGAGGTAAGATGCTTTCATTATCGCAGGCTGCAATTTTAAAGGAATTATATATGATACTCATTCGAATGATCACTTTTTAATTCTTCTATTTCTATTTAAAAGTTTGGGTCGTAGATTGGGTTTGTTTTTTGTTTTTTTTTTCAATGTAATGCTGATTTATAGGCAAAATTTTTGAGAAAAATTCAATAAAAGTCACCTGTGAAAGTTTCAGCTGAATACAGTGTCTACTTGCTGAGAAAAACAGCCAAAACTTTAATGTTATTTTCACATGAACGCTAAATCCATCCTTTCTAATAGCAAGGTGACAGCGGGTACCAACCGCATCTCTGGCCACAACATTCGCGAACGTACACCAACCCTCAGAATTCTGAGAAAAGAGTCATGCATGACTTGTTTCTCGGATTCAAATGTGGGGGTGCAAACTTATCCAAACCATACCGGTACTACTTAAAAGGGAATTCTTTCTCAAAATAGTTCATACTATCAACAGTTGCAGTGCCTCTCAAAAAGTAAGTTTTTATGGTCATTAATTTTTGGAGTATTTACCAATATATGTGCCTACCTTTAAGTGAAATTACATGAGTACAGAATTGAGCAAGTTATTCTACTTGATATGCAGGTTCAGTGTCAGCTGGATAAGGAAGGTGCATCTTCTCTGGTGATTGATCTTGTCATTAAGAACAGCAGTAACCGAGTATTTCTGGAGAGTGTGGAACTTGGCATTGCTCTACTTGAAGGGGGAAATACTAACATCCAGGTGAGTACTGGTCATGATTGGAACAGCTAAGTGCAGACAACCACATCAGTCCTTCAAACACAACTACCTCAATCCTTCAAACACAACTGCCTCAATCCTTCAA
>CM021527.1:10175060-10187542 GCA_010994315.2 Pisaster ochraceus
TCAATCCTTCAAACACAACTGCCTCAATCCTTCAAACACTGATGGTGTGTTTTTGCTAAGATTCCTGATGCATCCAATAGATGAATGTCAAATGTGCCTCAATCCTCCAAAATCATTAAAATCCTTTAGATGGTTTTGAAGGATTTGGACAAGTTAGGGTTTTAATGTACCCATTTGGATTCATACTTGAACCCTTTTGAGAGAAGCAGATGTTTCTTGGGGGAAGTTGTACAAACAATGTACCGTAGTTGTCTTCCACTCTTTGCCAATGTATAAAAAGTCACATATTTTATGGATACGCAGTTTACGGATATTGTTTACGTGTCCAACAATTTCAGAAATCAATCATCAGTTGTCTGATGTCCGACAAGAACTCAGAGAAATTCTTCAAGGTGTTTTTCGATCGGATGAGGGAGGCTCAAGCAGAAATCAAGGCTACAGTGACTGTGAATACCGGTGAAGGTATTAGTAACAAAGCAGCAGAAGAAGGGGTGACACCAGCTAAAGATATCGCCAATGTCGGCCGTATGAGGAGAGGTGTGTCTTTGTTACTTTCCTTTCTGTAAATAAGTAGTAATGATATTATTTGATTGTCTGTACAGACTACTTATACATGTTGTATAGCTAGCCTGAATAAACAAAGGGTGGTTATTGAAGGGTGCAGTTCTGATTGGCTTTCCGTTAGTTCGGGTGTCCCACAGGGCTCTGTTTTGGGTCCACTTGTGTTTCTTTTGTTTGAATGACATGCCCAGTTGTGTCCAAGATTTCACCGTAGCTCTATTTGCTGATGATTCTAAATTTTTCAAATCCATTAAGAACGTATCTGATTGTAGATAGTCAAAGTTCTATTTTGTGGATTGCACCTTATACTAACTTTTAGTGTTTTGCCAGTGTAATAAAATAAAATAAATAAAGTAAACCGTTCTCATCATGAGTTCAGAGGGTACAAGTAGCCATAGGATGGATGTAACAGCAGAAGATGGAAATCACTAGTTGTTTCTTTTTAATAGGACATAAGAAATGTGAAAAAGAATGACCTCTTTATGATTGACAGTCTTGACAAATCCTTTTGTATTGTTACAAAGCTCTAAAAGGGAGGCTCAAGTCGGTTAACTCTACATCTTTAAGTAAAAAAATGCTGAAAATGCCATTAAGCTCTGCCAAATAAGAGCATCCAGAAAAACCAAGAGTGGAACTTTTCCTTACACAGTAAATACATTTTTGGTCTGTTCTAGATGTGGACATGAGTATATATTTTTTTCATCCTAAGAGTTGTAGGACGACTTTCAAATTTTCAAAATGGATACTGCTTATGAAATCAGGAAATTCTCCCCAAGACTTTTGGAATGAATTATAAGATCACCAACATCCTGATATGTTTAGCTTATGTCAACACTATGTATACTTTTCATATTGTAGTTGGACAAGTCCCAAATGGTTCCATCAGTGACGATCTCAAGGACCAACTAGCCGATGCAGCCTTACACACCAGCAAGGCCTTTGCAGCTGTACGTAAAGGTCGTGATGATGATCCATCTGCCATCCTACCAGGGTTTGATGTTCTTGGTGGGGGAGAGAAGTCCAAAGAGGAGGAGAAAGCAATGAGTCCAGAGATTGCCATCATGCAACCCATCCTCCGGTTCCTCCAGTTGCTGTGCGAGAATCACAACAGAGAGTTACAGGTGGGTGATGTTCACATGTACATCACATGTCTACATGTGTGTAGCTTGTGGCTCTGTTCAGATATGATCACATGTACATCACATGTCTGGCTTGTGGCTCCGTTCAGATATGATCACATGTACATCACATGTCTGGCTTGTGGCTCCGTTCAGATATGATCACATGTACATCACATGTCTAGCTTGTGGCTCTGTTCAGATATGATCATTTATCTTCAAGCAAACTTTAATCCTTGATTCTGACTGGACAATCCATAGCAACAAGAGTGTGATTTTAACCCATGTTACATGGCCCATATAAAAGCCTGTTTTATCGCACTGTTCTAAATCCACATATTGTGCTATTTTAAGCTATTCGTCAAGTTTGCTTGAAGTCCGGCCTTGTTGGATATTGGACGCAGAAGCGCTATATTTTACCCTATTCCATGAGCCCGTGTGTGATAACTAAGAATGTACATGACATGTGTAGTTTGTGGCTCTGTTCAGACATGATCACATGCACGTCACATGCCTGGCATGTAATTCTGTACACAATACATTTGCTAGAAATTGTCCATCAAACGCACATCACCTTTCGAGCATACAGTTGTGTACTGTTGTGAATGATATGAAACACATGTATGTCACATTATAATATAGGCAGTTGTTGTCTTTCTTGATTTTGTATTCTAGAATCTACATTTATATGGAACGTATACACTACACAATATAAGCCAATGTAACGATGGTTTACATTTGTATAGTACTTTTGACATATAAAGATAATCCAGCATAACGAGGTCTGTTTGAAATTTTGAAGGACTCTCTGATAATACCCTGAAGTAGTACTTAGGTGTAGACATAAAGCTGCCTTTATGTAGAGTTTATAGTTCCGACACCAACAATTTCCATCCCTGTGAGTAGTGTGTTATCACAAATGTAAGTTTAAGGCTCCATATTACCAGTTACTACAAATGGCACCAGTTATCAGGCACCCAGACCCCTAAAGACAGCGTTCTCCGTTAACAGTGGTCTGCTGGCCTCATGCTAGTTGAAACACCCAAGGACGAGGCAGAATTCTGTCCGATTAGTCCGGCTGGCTAGTTGGCTGCTTGCCACTGCTACATGTAAACCACTGATTGTCCATATTGCTTCAAATGCTAGTATATGTTAAAAGGAAATCCAAAAATACGGATATCAGTGTAAAAGCTGGTGGACCAGCAAAATGACAAGCTAATTGGTCAGGCTGGCTAGTCTCTGAAAAAAAGTGAAGGGCAAACCTTGAAAAACCAAGTACATAAATAGTAGTCATCAAAAGAAGTATTTTTTCAACTTTTCCATCTGAGAGCTCACTTACCCTAAACTCCATACCGGTATCAATTCTCCAGAGAAATATCGTCTTGAAAATAGCATTTTAAGATCCCCCAAATGACCTGTGCTATTTTGATTGCCGTAATTCAAATAATTCAAATATGAACGTTCAAAAAAACCTGGCACAAAATAAAGTTGATGAAATTTTCACAAATGGATTATTACGGGGTTCTTATAGACTGCAAGTCTTGTGCGTATTTGAACATTGGGACCTGTTAAAATGCACTAGCTTGTTTCCTTCAGACCTTAAAGCAATGGGTACGCGGGACCCAAAGTGGCTCCAACATTTGACAGATGTTTCACAGGACTCAAGGAAAGTACTAAGTATACAGTGCTTGACACGCATCAGTGTGTGGGTCAAACCAAATAATGTGGTCCCAAAATGTTTGAAAACGCACAAAACTTGCAAAGTCTGTTGAAACTTAGAGGATGAGAATAAGTTTACTCCATTGATGTAATATAGCTTGAATGTAGCAGCTGGCTCCTCCTACCCGTCTCATTTCAGCTTGAGTCAGTCACTAGTCAATCAATTGAAGCGTACATGTTTCTACTGGTTGACTCTCTGACTGGTCTCCAAGCTCTTAACAGCTTCGTTACCAGCGGATCTCATCACCATTTAACACCCTTCCCTTAAATTCTTCAGCTATGAATGGCCAAGTAGCAAGCTCAAAACTCTCCCGAATGCACCATGACACTGACATAGTACATGTACGGTTGTACATGTATGTACTCCGCTTCTAGACTTAGCTGTACTGCATTTTTAGACTTAGCTGTACTGCAAGTTATTTGAAATATAGGTTTAACAGTAGATGAAGTGTCTGTGCTGTGGCTTATCTGGCCATGAAAGCAACTTGACAGTAGCTAGTATGGTAGGCAATAACTAGCGTTTAAAATATTGATATGTTATCTAGGAATCAACTAAGTCAGATGGACATGAAATGTAAAGTTACATGACGGTCTGCCAGTCTGCTGTGTGAGATGACAATGTGTACTAACCGTACGCACAGTCTGCTGTGTGTGAGATGACGGTGTCTGCTATGCACAGAACATTGTGAATAACCCTTCCCACACATTGTCCTCATTGTGTACCCTTACAGAATTGGTTACGTCAGCAACAACACGTGGTTGTCAAGACATCGGGCAGTTCGGTTTGTTAAATAACTTATCATTCTATACCCCCACCCCCCTTTCCTCCTTACCATGCTCTGTATATAGCTTTAGACTTACCCATGCTCCTTTGATGTACCCACGACCTATGACCCCCTTCATTCATCAGTGCACGTAGTTGTTAATGTCAATCTCTGTAGGTTCTTTCATTAGCACAGTTGTGTCAAAAGCACTAAGATGGAGCGAGTGTTGAGCTTTTGTTCAAAAACATGATAATTCATATTTCAATTGCAGGTATGGAAGGTTTCATCTGTTCATCTAAGATGATTTCTGTTTTGGTCAAATCAAATTTTTTATTTTTTCCCTCTGGTATCCATTTTATGTGACAGGTTTGACTATTCTACTGATTTGCGGCCACAGTTAAAGTATGCCTGATTAATGACACCGATTATAGGAACTTTTGTAAACAAACCAAAGCCTACCAAATTCTTTTTTTATATCAAATTTTGGAAGAAGAAAAATGTTTGGCTGAAATCTTTTTTTTTCTTTTTTTTTTTGCTGATTGTCCATTCTGTTGTTTGTTTAGTAAATACTGATAGATTGAATCTGGCATGTGTAGTCCAATCAAAATGTTATATATTATGGGATCATGATGTAGACTGTGAGAAGACAGTTAGATTCAGTTTTACAGAAAATGTATTGTTAGTCGTTTGAAGAAAGTTTGAAGTGTGAAGTTTTTAAGTTTGTGCGGATAAAAGTCACTCTTGAACCCTCTTAAAAAACTGATTACAAAACCCATTATGAACCAAGCTTTTGATATTTAATTATGATTAATTGTCAGTTCTAACAAAGATGCATTCAAATTCAGTTAAATATACATTTCTAAAAACAGCAAAAACTAAATAAAACACTAAAGTATTCAAAAGGGTTGAACTTTGACATGATTTATGAAACTATCTCATTTTACCTTTTTTTTTCCAAATTTGTCAGTGTTAATATATTTGTTGATGATGATATTTTGTGATTTTGTTGAAATAGTAACTAATTCAGCCTAACAGGAGTCTGTCTGTTAAGAAATAATACTATTAGTTCCCATTTGTATACGTTTGTACCTTTTCACTTACTACAGTTCAGATCCTAGTTGTACTCCAAGTCATCGTTAACTATTAATTAGTCATTAGAATTAAACCATTTATGTATTTCTGTTATTGTCATTGAGATTAGACTAACAGTTTCAAGGTCCAATTGAACCTAACACGTTAAAACTCCACTTCAGTGTTGTCTTGTGTTAAATGCTCAGGTGGATACTACCGGTGAAATCCATGTTTTTACTTTTTTAGTTTGTGGTAGTGTCTTGTTTTGTGTACAACCTCTGTGCGTAGCTGGTCGTGTCTTTGTAACAATGATGCACCCCCCAAAAAATAACCAATTGTTGTATGCAGTCTTGTTGGGTGTTAATGTGTACTTGTTGTGACTACTGTTGGATCAGTTAATACTCCAGACATTTTCACCCTATTTCAGCGATAATCAGGGTTTAAAACCTGTGACAGTTGAATATCTGGGGCATTTTTTCACCCAGTCATCATCACTAAAGTTTAACTCGGTGCACCCACAGTCACAAGGTTGGTAGATCTCTTGGTTATCTGACATGGCTATTTGATATGGGTAATCTGATACGGCCGGTTAAACCATTCTGAACTTAGTAAGTTCTTGTAAAGTACGGTAACACAGAAAGCACAGCACAAGTTGGGTATATTACGTGCACAGTCTTCTATTTCATGCCGTCTACCATCCTGCAGGAAATTGCTGATTTCCTGGGGTTCAATATGGTATAGGAGGAGCATATTTCCCTCAGGAGCTCTGTAGTGAGATACAAGGTGATGAAGCTGTGAAAATGCTATCCGATATTCCCTTTGAAAGGACTGTTTATCTTTCTCCACTTGTTATGAGTGTTTCGTTGATTACAAACTACTTCTTTCTCTCAGCTAGATAACAGTCTTGTCAGTCTGTTGATGTGTGGGCAGGCACAGTCTTAGCCCATAGCCAAATCGGCGGCTACAGCTACGGCTACAACTGTTGCTAAGGGTGTTGCTAAGGACGTCCTATACCTCGACGCATGATGACCCAGCCATAGCCATAGCTGTAGCCACTGATTCGGACACAGCTATAGTCTGTGTTATACCGCTCTGTAAGAAATTATTGTTGAGAGTTGTGGGACGTGTGAGATCTAAAAGTGGAGTCATGGTGTAAACCCAAAGGAAACATTGTATGTTCCTGTGATGTGTTTGGAAATGTTTCCTACAATGATTTTCCGCACAGTTACCTTTCAATGAGTGCAGCATGAGATTTGTCAGGGTTTTTTTCCTCCAAGTTTCAGGATCCTTCGTTGATCTCCCCACGTCTTCAGATTATCTCGAAAGAGGAAAAAATTCCCGTACAGAGAGAAAAGACTCTGCCCATGTTGTGATTAAAATCGTCAAATGTCTAGATGAAATGATGTGGAGCATATAAACCTCTAAAATGTTACATCCTGTACATTCAGGCATTTCAGCCCCACACCAAGAGGAAAGTTTTCTCTGTATTTCAGGATTTTTTTTTTTTTTTCAGAATTTGTTTGCAATCTCACTTTATGAGGGGTAAGGTCAGTTTGGAGAGTGAAAATTACATCCTTTGCATCTACTAGTCAATACTGTTAAATAAGGGAGCTATTACTAAGTTTTGAAAATAGTTTGTATATTTTAACCCGGAAGCATTCCAGGTGGAAGCAGGGAACAGTTTCATAAAGCTGCTTAAGCACAAAAAGAGGCTAATTGCTAAGCACAATAAAGTTATGCTTGCCAGAATAAGGTTACAAGCCAATCTACCATAACACACGTACCATTTGTGACTTGTATCCTGCTTATTTCTGCTTAGCAGAGAGTTGTTCAGCAATCTTTACTGCTTAAGCAGCTCTATGAAAATGAGCCCAGGTGTTTTTGATTGAAGACTTCAACATTGACTCTGCCAGCACAAACACTAGTTAAAAAAGGGTTTATTTTATTACCAATTGTTCATTGAAAAAAAACCTGTTTAAAGCTCCAGCTGCTTATTTCATGATTGTCAAGAGTGTTTGCAGATACATGTTTCTTTCATTTTGTTTCATTTCATTTATTTATTTCACAGGTAAAAACACTAAAATTACAGCACAAAAACATACATAAAATAAAAAAGGGCAAGAAATATTAAAAGTAAAACAACAGATTAAACAATATTCCAAAGATGGGTTAACGGCACACCTGAAAGTTTACCCCCCCAAAAAGAAACTTACTTACTGTCTACTTGTTTTCCAAATGCCATTAGACAAAAAACACAAACAAACCATCCAAAAGCCACTACACCACATGGAAAACAAGACAGAACGTTACTTTTGAATCACTAAAATGTTTGACATCAATCAGAATGCTTTGTTTGAGTAGGTACTTTGTTTACTGTGCTGAAGGAGGGTTGTAAATTCACACTACACATTAATGTTGTGACACTATTTTAAAACATATTCTTCAAAGCTTGATTTTCAGATAAATCTTAAGATAAATCTTAACTCTTTCCTGAAATCCTGCTGTTATCAAGTTGCCACATCTTCTGTATTTCTTATCTTTCATATCGTCAACAATCATCTTTATTTCCGAGTTTAATCTTTTCTATGTGGAAGGATCACACATCCAGGAAGGATTTGGGACTTAATCCACTACTCTTTGCCTCTAACTCAAAATGTTGTATCTCCTTTAATCCTATCTTTCATGTCGTCAACAATCATTTTCTATTCCGAGTTTATAATCTTTTCTATGTGGAAGGATCACACATCCAGGAAGGATTTGGGACTTCATCCACTACTCTTTGCCTATAACTCCAAATGTTGTATCTCCTTCATTCCCGTGTTTGAACTGCAGACAAAAGTAGTGATCATTCTTATGTACACCCTGTGAAGCCTATGCTAGTTGAAGTGTGTCTACCCCTTTGCAATTCATTTTGTTTATATATGATTTATCAGCTAAATTGCCCTGAATGTGGGGGGATTTCCTTTAAACAGAACAGGGACCAATTTCACAGCTCTGCTTACCGCCAAATTCTGCGCTTACGATCACCATTCTCAGGTTAAACACCAAATTTCTGCACTAGCTGTGTAAGCAAAGAATGCCTAGTATCATGGAGTACGCATGCGCACAAGCAAAAATTCCCCATGAAATACCCTTGACAAAAGCGCGGAATTCCCTGCTTCTGTAGGCGCTGATTCTTTGCTTACAGTAAGCAAAGCCATGAAATTGGGCCCAGTTTTGTCATTGATATGCTTATAAGTAAGTATTTTACATCAAGAAGGTCAAGGAATACCATGAATCATTCTTGGTGACACTAACATGTTCAACTTTTTAATCTCTCTCCTCAATAAAAATAATCAGAAAATATCAGGAACAGAGTTTCTTGACTAAGGTTGGTTCCTGTAGTAACTAAAACATAAGAAGAGCGTCAAGAATTCATTGTGCATTGCTTATGCTTCATCCAACACTTTCTTCGCCTTCAGAACTTAAGGCCTCTGATGAAGAAGCTACTGAAATAGAAACATGTACCAGCTCTGCATCTTGCAAGATCGTCGTCATTCTAATCTTATACCGCTATCATTCTTCCATCCAGAGCTACCTGAGACATCAGAACAATAAGACAAACTACAACCTGGTCTGTGAGACACTGCAGTTCCTGGACTGTATCTGCGGTAGCACTACAGGCGGGCTGGGCTTACTTGGCTTGTATATCCACGAGAATAATGTAGCACTGATCAATCAGACGCTGGAGAGCTTGACTGAATACTGCCAAGGACCTTGCCATGAGAACCAGGTAAGAATAATACACAGTTCTTATCTAGCGCTTTATCACTCCCAATGGGCGTCTCAAAGCACTCAGTATTTTTCCTATACGTTAGTGGAACTGCATTTTGAAGTATGAGACCTATTCCTTTACATGGCACCATGTAATGGTTTTACAAGGTGCTGCGGCACAATATGCAGCCAATCAAACCAGGAATACCGGGGCGAACCCCTTCTTTTTATGATATGTGCACTGGGTTCTTTTATGTGCATTAAACAACACACGGGACCTATGGCTGCACGTCCGATCTGAAGGATGAAGGAATAGTGGTTAAGTGTCTTGCTTAAGGACACAAGTATCACGACCAGGACTCGAACCCACACTCTGCTGATAAAAAACACCAGAGCTTGAGTCCAGTGCTCTTATCCTCTCAGCCACGTCATGCCATTCATTCATTCTTTCATTCATTTATTTATTGCTCACATTGATTAAAGGCAGGGTATACTTTTGGTAATTGCCAAAGACCAGTGTCCTAAATTGGTGTATCCCAACACATGCATAAAATAACAAACCTGTGAAAATTTGGGCTCAATTGGTCATGGAAGTTGCATGAAAATAATGAAAGAAAAACCACCCTTGTAGGATTCAAGCTGGTCTCAAGCAGTGTGGGAGCTCAGTGTAGCACTGTACTAGCTCAGTGTAGCACTGTGCAAGCTCAGTGTAGCACTGTACGAGCTCAGTGTAGCACTGTGCAAGCTCAGTGTAGCACTGTACGAGCTCAGCATAGCACTGTACGAGCTCAGTGGTCTAGTACATGTTGTTAAGATATCTGCTTTAGTTACAGAATGTCTCTGGTTTTGAATCCCATCCAAGATGCCCACCATCGAAACTCTGAAAGCAATGACAGTAATTATCAAATATCAAGGTGGGCTTAAACCATAAACAAAAATGCAATTATAATATCAATTGAAACTTGTTTCTATTTGATGATCTTGTAGAATTCGATAGCCAACCATGAGTCCAATGGACTAGACATCATCACAGCATTGATACTCAACGACATTAATCCACTCGGTAAGAACAGAATGGACCTGGTTCTAGAACTCAAGGTGAGTCACAAGCGAATGATGAGTAATTATTTTTCAATGTGGCATAATCAAACAGTTGGTTGTTGATCAAAGTTTTATTGGCTTTATTTGGGGGTGATTTTAAAGAGAAATTGACATGTGTGTGACTATCATCAGATGTTGTTTGGCTATTGCTATCACCGATGCCAGCAACGAACCGTACAGCAAAACAAAAGTACTTTGTTTTTTAAGACGTCTTTCTTTTTCGAACTTTTTGTTGTTGTTGCTGTATTAATGTGTGTTTGGTCCAATTAATTTGGTGTCTTTTGTATAATATCTTTTTGATTATGATAAAATTTTTGGCTTTGTGTTTTTCCTTTTGCACTAAGTCTTCAAAATATTCTTAATTTCATTTTCTTATTGTCCCCATTTCTATTCTTTGTATTTTAATCTGACCTTGCTAGTCCTTGCAATTTTTACAAATCTTTTTAGTCATAGGCCTACTTGTAAAGGTTCGGTTATTTATATATCTTATCCATTGTTTTTAAAATCTATTTTAATGTACCTTTTGTGGTATTATAAACACAATTTGGCCTTTGGCTGCAATGTCTAAATGTTTTAAACAACCCAGTAATAATAATGTTGAAGAATAGAACTGTCCAAACTGTCAATTTGGACACGGCATTTTATACTAATACGTCAACAATGCCAAATCTGTCTCATTGATTGCTATTCCATAGAACAATGCATCCAAGTTACTACTAGCCATAATGGAGAGCAGACATGACAGCGAGAATGCAGAGAGAATCTTGCTCAACATGAGCCCAAAACAACTGGTAAGTGTACACTTAAGTAAGTACAGGCTGCTCTTCTCAAAACATTGATCTTCTTTTCGTTTAAACATCCATGTAGGTCGTACAAACACTTGATGCATGAGTGTGCATTGTCGCAGAGCATAATCACAAGGTGAAATCTGGACTATTCCTTCTTTTTTCTTTTTTTCTTTTTTTCCCCTTTTTTTCCTTTTTTTTGGGGGGGGGGCACACAACCCATTCATGCCAGCTTCAGTTGAACATGACAAATAGGTGGGCAATCAAAAATCTTATGAACACAAAAATCAAAGCTAGGAGGCGTGCACAGCAACATTAATAGGACTTTAAAGAAACTAACCCCAGAAACATGTTTGGGCGACTCTGAACTCTTATCCATGAAGCTGAAGACTACGTGTGGTCTATCAAAAAGTGGTGCACAGCCTCCTTAAAACACTGAGCCCCTTCTTCAGACGGCTGCCGATAAAAGGTGGAGGCCTATTCCAGACGTTGACAGCGACTGGTAGGAAACTCCTGTCATTATCCAGACGGGTCTGGGCGCTTCTAACACCAGGCATTTCTGAACCCTTGTGTGATCGTGTTCTGTAGGTTGATGTAATCAAGCAGGCTTACCAACAAGAGGATGTAGAGCGAGAAGATGATGAGGAACTGCTCGGTGATGATGAGGATGAAGCAATCTCCCCTAGAGAGGTCGGACATAACATCTACATCCTGGGTCATCAGGTAAGTACCACTTAGTATCCCCCACCAACCTCCCCCCCTCCCCCCTCGGACCCTAAGATCAGATACATCATATCCTGGGTCATTAGGTCAGATCCAATCCATACCCCAACACCCACCTCCATTAGAGAGGTCAGGTATAACATTTATTACATGTTGCTTATTTGTACAGTCAATAGCTGTACGTAATAAGTTCTAGTTATTTGCATTTTTGCCTACAGTTCTGATAATGTTAAGCTTGTCCCACCATGCACTGTATTGTGAGATTGATTTTGCTCTTACGTTATTGTCATCTTTGCGTCTGTCCTAGCTCGCCCATCATAACAAGGAACTAGCATCCCTCCTGAAGCCAACAGGACCCAACTCTGAGTATATTGACAGAGCACTGGAGTACTACTCTAAACACACTGCACAGATAGAGGTGAGGGACAAAAACCAGTACTAATGATTCTTCAGTTCACTGGAAAAGGGTCACTGTTTGATTTGACCTCATGTTCTGGGCCCAATTTCATAGAGCTGCTTAGGCAGAGAATTACGCTTAGCAATTTTCTGCTAAGCAAAAATAAGCAGGATACCAGTCACATATTGTACATTTTGGCTGGTAACCTTATTCTGGTAAGCATAATTTTGTTGTGCTTAGCTACTTTTTTGCGCTGAAGCAGCTCTGTGAAATTTGGCCCTTTGTAGAAACTACCAATTTCTAAAAACCAAGCCTTGGGTAGAGTCTTATGAATACGTTGATGTGCTAGTAGCATTTGTACATTGTGCAAAGCCTGCCATTGCTGAGGTCAAACAGTGGAATAGCGCATATGTGTACAAGTTACACACAACTCTCAGCCAATGGTAGGTTTTCCTTTGACCTCTTGGGGTGGGCACTGTTTGAACTTCTA
>CM021527.1:10188542-10208675 GCA_010994315.2 Pisaster ochraceus
TCGGGGTGGGCACTGTTTGAACTTCTAACGTCACATGCAAGGGGTCTATAGTAAAAGGTGTTTTTGCAAAGTAGTTTGAACCAAGTTTGCGGGGAGCCATGCTTTTTATATGTTGTGGATTGAGTTTTTAAGTAACAATTCTGTCTTTTACCAAAGTTGTAAATTTAACCCTCCTACTCTAGGTAACTTTTTCCAACTGGATAATCAGCCATTTAAATACATTTGACTGCACAGTTTATGTATGATGGTAGAACTGTGCACAGAACTGTCACCAGATTGTAGGCAATAGTGCATTACCATTCAAAACTATCATTGATGATATTGAATCGTCAGACAGTAGGAGGGTTAAGAGATTGAAATAGAGGAATTTAGAGCACCTTGTTATGATTTTCATCTCGGAAATGTTGTTGCAAACAATACTAGATTATAAATTATTTTCAACTTGTAAGGGTCTAAATGTTACCGTACTAGGTTATAAATGATTTTTGTTGTGTAATTGTTACCACATACCATACTATGTATAAATTATTTTTGTCGTGTAAATGTTACCACATACTGTACTAGATTATAAATGGGTTTTTTGTCTTGTAAATGTTTCCTCATACCATACTAGATTAAAAATGAGTTTCATCTTGTAAAATGTTCCCACATACCATACTAGATTATAAATGGTTGATATTCTTCTCCGTCCTAGATTGTGAGACAGGATCGTACAATGGAGCAGATAGTCTTCCCAGTACCACAGATCTGCGAGTATCTGACTGCAGAGACCAAGATCAAGGTGTTCCAGACGGCAGAGAGGGATGACCAGGGTAGCAAGGTGGCAGACTTCTTTGAGAAGACGGAGGATATGTTTATGGAGATGAAATGGCAGAAGAAACTCAGAGGTGCGTTGACGAAATCTCGTTGCAAATGTTGTTTTGGGGCAACTGGGCCCAATTTCATAGAACTGCTTAAGCAGCGAATAATGCTTAACATTTTTCTGCAAAGCAACACTACCAGTCACAGAGAAAACATGTGGAATGGTATTTTGGTTGGTAACCCGATTCTGGTAAGCATAATTTTGTTGTGGTTAGCTACTTTTTGTACTTGCAGCTCTATGAAATTTGGGGCCCTGCTGTGCAGTGTAGACAGTACAATGTGTTTGGTTAAACTTCAGGGAACTAAAGGCCATGTCACACGAGGCAATTTACGAGCAACCAGTTCAAGGCAATCGCCAATTAGAATTTAATCCCTTCACATTTCAGTTTTCTCATCATGTTCGTGGGGATGCTGAGTTTCAGCAAAAAGACTTTCTCTTGCCGAAGTGTTCATTGTGCATACAGTGCAAGTATTTGTCTCCAAGTTGCCTGGAAAAATTGCCTTGTGTGACATAGCCATAAGTGGTTCCCACCACCTTTTTCTGCTGCTGCACCTGCTTTTGATGCTAATTTTGTTTCTGGTTTTGTTTGTTTTCGGTGGTGTTTTCTTTGTGAGTGGTTTTTTTTTTTTGCCCTTACAGAAAGTATTGAAAAATTGTATGGAACTTCTTGTGGCAACTTTGTAATAAAGTTGATGTTATTTTCTACTTGATGTTTGTTTGTTTGTTTGTTTACAGCTCAACCGATCCTGTTCTTGGCCAGTAGCAATATGAGTAAGTGGAGCATTGTGTGTTTCAACCTGGCTGTCTTCATCAACATGCTCGTTGCCTTCTTCTATCCCTTCAATGTTGGTACCAAAGGTCAGTAATGCAAATAACTGTTTTATACCATTAGTACTCAACGATCCGTTGCAGTTTTCACAAAGTGCCATATTTGACCGAACGGGTAAAGCCACATTTTGAGATATTGGGGATTATCAATTATCAAAGTTTTAAAATTGCAGTTTTGATTTGGTTTCATCAGGGAAGACCTGCCTTGGGGGAAAGCTTAACTGAAATAAGTGAAATAAACTAATTTTCCTCATTGTTGTCAACAATATTACTTACTTGGCCATTGATAAAAGAAAACAACATGCAGGCAGTCAAATTAAGATAAAAGTGTAATTGTCATGTAAAAAAATTTGCCTTTGAAAGCGCCCTCATGTGGTCAAAAGTATGGTAAATTGCGAACTTTCTCTTTGCAGTCAGTAAATGTAAAATATCATTTGAAGACATCGATTGAGGAATGAGAAGGTGTCATCAATTACATGGAAGTGGCCCTGCATAGTATTTATCATAACTACCAACGGTATGCATACTGTTGTAGGACTACAACATCATCACCCTCATAATTTGAGCATCTTTCCTTTTTTTCAGAGCTGGACCATGGGTTGTCCATGCTGGTATGGTTTCTGATGATCGCATCTCTGGTTGCCATAGTGACGCTAAGGAGGCCGTCTGGAATCCGCCCTCTGGTAGTCTCCACCATTCTCAGAATGATATTTTCGATTGGTGTCGAGCCAACGTTACTTTTTCTCGCTGTAACTAATGTGAGTTATACTTCTTTTATTACGAGGTTTTTTTTATTGCGGAACTGAAATGTTGATGTTCGTTTCTGGTAATTAACATGATTGATAGGTTCTGCAATGTAGTAAACAAATAATACACGAGGACCAGGCAAAAGCGAAACTGAAACCTGTATAAGTTGAATGAATGATCCCTCGTTAAGAAATCTTCAGAATTTGAAAACTGAAAAAAATGCCAAGGTCGCGGAATTTCAGAAATCAGATGTGTCCAGTGTCACGATGGATGTTCATAATGCTCACTCGAATAACCCTGAAAGTGGTACAGGCTTCACTGGAAGACATTTTTATCCAGCGTCAACAACAACAATCAATTTAAAGAGTTACTGATGACATTTTCCATGCAAATAGCTTAGAGAAAGCCAGTCAGACTGTGTGCAGTTTGTATGGGAACTTTGGAAGCATCTAAATAAAACTTGACTGCCAAATTTAGGTTTCTTTAACTTCGAGAATCTTTGTGAAATTGACGTAGCTTGTACGACATTTTCAGGCATGTGATTTCTTAGGATATTTCCTGATTTTAGGATTGTCTCAAAATCTCCTTGAGCCTTCAAATATTCTTGAAAGACGTAAAGTAATCAACAAGGGAGAAAGAAATAGTCCACATTGTGTTTAACAAACCAGTAGTGTTGTATTTCTGGTGATACACAGTGTCTGTAAACCTCCTGAATTCTAACATCTTGGAGGCTCTGGGACTAGAGTAAGGGGGAGCCCAGACCAGCACATCATTTTTCAGGAATTTTCACTTTCGTCAAATCTCATCTCTGCATTGTTGAATATTCTATCCCTTGCATTAAGTAAATTAAGTATTCTCCCCTTTTTTGACTAACTGTTTATGTCTTTGATTTCCTCTCTGCCAGATTTTAACCAAATGCATCTTCATCGTCAGCTTCCTTGGTAACTGTGGTCTGTTGTATAAAGGAGTCCGAGGTATTATAACCAACGTTGAAGTGTTGTACCACATTTCATACCTGGTCATTTGTCTGCTGGGAGTGTTCGTTCACGAGTTCTTCTACAGCTTATTGGTGAGTCCTATGTTATCCTATACAAACAGTCTTTCCGTATCTTGGGTAATGCAGTCAATTGAAAAAACAAATCAAGACCTGAAGATGTATGGACCTGAGCATTGACGCCATCACACCGCCATCTTAGATTCAAAACGATGATAAATCTATGTGAACTGCACACCGCCTTCTTTTGACCTCTAGCCGAGGGCGCCCTATTCATATGACATCATGTATGTGTATAAGGTCTGTTGTGAAAACACATTTTTTATCAATCTCCGTAAGGAATTTATAGCAAAGGTCCTTTGAGCGGGTCAGGATGGTGGGGGTCAATAAATCCGTTCATAAACTTGGCAATGATAGTTTTCATACTGAGTGATTCTTATTGATGTTGACCTTTGACACAGTTGGTGGACGTCGTGTACCAGGAGGACACGCTACTCAACGTGAGCCGGTCGGTAACCCGTAACTGGCGTTCCATAGCCTTGACGGCTCTACTCGCCCTCATCTTGGTCTATCTCTTCTCCATCGTGGGATACCTCTTCCTTCAAGATGACTTTGTGTATGATGTGAACCCGCTCAGACCATCCATTAATAGGACAGGTAAGCAATCGATGAAGAGGACTGTTTCTACTCGATGCATCGGAGTTCTGTCAAATGAAAAAAATTAATTAAGTTAAGGGAGCATCGCAAAAGTTGGAATGGTAGGAATCTTCTAATTGGATTGGATAAGTATTCCAGCATGTGTTCATGGACCATTGCATTGGACAGCCGGAACGTTTCATTGGAATTTTCCAAAATCCTAGTGCACGTATTCACTCGTGTAGGATGGCTCACAAACTGCGACACAATGATGCGGTCTAGCGGAACATTCTGAAGGTCCAATTGATTGCGGGCGTTCCTTTCTTTGTTTGTGTTTTGATTCTTGATTCTTGATTCTTATCAATCCAGGGTCCTTGCCACTAAACACATGTTCAGCTGATGCTATGACGGAAGAATGCTTAAAACACAATGCCTCCAACCCACAAGGTAAAATCACTCCATGGTTGGTATCAAAATAAGTAGTGGAGAATGTTAAGTTGTGCGATTAGATTGATGTTGACATAATGTTCAAGGTATACCATCCCGGACAACCTGGCCCTTCGCTCTGGTTCAGACTAGTTAACTCCTGGTGGTTTCGAAGGTGCATTCTGCTCCTGGCGATCATGCATTTTACCCACATGCCCCGCGCCTTTGGAACTGTCTCCCTCATCAAATCCGTTTTGCAGAGTTACTGCAAGTTTTCAAGAAACATCTAAAAACTTTCCTATCCCATGGTTGATTGCTCAGGAGCAACTGTCTTTCCTATTATTTGTGCCTTTATTTATTTGCCCAGCTTAATGTACTGTTTCTTGTATAGCACTGTGGTACCCAGCGTAACAGCACTCTATAAATGCCAGTTATTATTTTTGTTATTACAAATGTTAAGCATATCGTAGTAGTTTTTTTTCCAGACCTCACTTTGGTGTTAGGTGCAACCATTCTGGTCCTGACTACAAGCATACTATCAGATTGAAGATGTAACGCACAATATCAATTGGTTGTAACGGTGCAAAAAGTTATATCTTCTAAAACACCATTTACGCTACACACAAGTTTGTATCTCACTTAAAATAAACCGGATGTAGATACAGAACAAGTACGTACCCAAGATACAACAACATTTTGAATGGAGCATTTCCGTGGGAGATACAATGTTTTTGCACAATCAAGATACGACATTTTTGCACTGACGTGATTCTTTTTTAATCATTGTTTGAAAAGGACATATCACCAGTCTACATTTGTTTCTCCATAAAGAAAAGTGTATGTAAAGATAAAACATGAAGTGGTTTGATTATTTGAAGAAATTTTGATTTAATTTGGTTGTTTGTGTAGGTATGTACTCTTCCATCTCTACTGGCTTGACTGTAGATGATGTTGCGACTGGTCCTGAGCAAGAGAGAGCTTGTGATACCTTAATCATGTGTATTATTACCACGCTTAACTTTGGAGTTCGGAGCGGAGGGGGTATCGGGGATTTCTTGAGGAGTCCTTCAGCAAAGGTAATATGCTAGAACACACAGTAATATAACAATGAGTGTGTCAAAGCACTCAGTATTTTTTCCTGCAAGGTATGCAGAGCTACGTTTTGAAGTATGAGACCTATTTCTTTGCATACCACCTTTTGATGGTTTACAAGGTGCAGTGGCGCAATATGCAGCCAATCAAACCAGGAACACCGGGGCGAACCCCTGCTCTTTAGGGTAGGTGCACTGGGTTCTTTTACGTACATTAAACAACACACGGGACCTACGGCTTCACGTCCCATCCGAAGGATGCAGTATTAATGGTTAAGTGTCTTGCTTAAGGACACAAGTGTCATGAACCCACACTCTTATGATCAGAAACACCAGAGCTTGAGTCCAGTGAGCTTGACTGCCCAGCCACAACACAGTAACAATTGACACTCTAATTTACATATTGCACCCATATAATTACGAAAGTTTGTCTACTTTGGGTGAAAAAGGCATTGTGATCTACATCAGTTTTTCTGGTAGAAGACAGATTTCAAACTAATCTTACTGACTTTAAACTGTACAGTCAACTTCAGTCACGAAATAGGGTTTCATATCTGCAACTGAAAATCTGTGGAGTTGTATTTTCAAGTTTGCTGGATTTTGTTTACACTTGATGATTGACATGCTTCCATTAGTTAATGTGCAGTTTATGACAAGTGCAATAATGTATAAATATAAGCTCACATGTCTACCAAGAAGGTTCTCAAGGCGCTTGAACAACAATTAAAATACCAACGTGTGGAAGAATAGACTGAGGAGGAAAATTGATAGTCCTGTAACCAAAAGGTTCAGTTCTCCAACGAGAACATTAAGATTTGTTGAATTCGCCTGTCGGTATAAGATATGCACACCGCTGTTTGAATCTATTTTGATGGTTTTTTTGTGTTACCCAGGAACCCCTTTACATGGCAAGGGTGGTTTACGATCTACTGTTCTTCTTCGTTGTGATCATCATCGTACTGAACCTCATCTTTGGTGTCATCATTGACACGTTTGCCGATCTGAGGAGTGAGAAACAACAGAAGGAGGAAATACTGAAAAACACTTGCTTCATTTGTGGTAAGGCTCTCTGACTTTCCCTGTACCCTACAAACCCTAAATACTCCAAAACACTTGCTATATTTATGGTACGGTTCTCTTACTTTCCCTGTACCCTACAAACCCTAAATACTTCAAAACACTGGCTTTATTTGCTAAACATTTGTTGTTTTAAACAAACAGTACAATAGGACACATTTCTGTTGAACACTTGAAACAAACTCTTCTGGGAAGACTTCCAAACATAGTTTGAGTCGTTTTCTGAAACAAATAGTTATCAAACTTTTACTGTGCATAAAATTGGCCTCTCCCAGTAAAGATTATGATTAGAAACACTATCATCTTAAAGAAAACTTCAATTCAGACTCATAACTTTTGTGCTTACCCTTAAACATAATGAAATTTTGTAATTTGGGTTTGAACAAAGAAAACAACACAGAACCATGGTATACTTGCTGGGTTTTTTTTAAAGTTGTGATCATCAATTTCAGTGCAATTTTCACAGGTGAATTGTATTTTGAAAGCTAGAGGATTGGAATGAAGTTACCCTTTCATCAGGCAATGGTGAACCATCTCTGAAAGCACTAAGCATGCAAACTTTCAAACTATGTCAGTAATTCACAAGGCATGTAGACTGTGCTCTTAATTAAAATGCTGAGCCCCATTAAAGGTAATATACAGGATTGGTAAGGATAATAAAAAAACATCGTTGCTTAATTTTAGTCTGAAAGCTGACTGATTATGAAGTTCATACTAGAAATACTTTTGCTGGGAAACATTTCCCTCTGATATGAACTGATATTCGAGAGAAAACTGTATTTAAAAAACTGATTTCAATCTGTTGTTGGACAACCAAAATTAAGGACAATGTGTTTCCATGCTGAAAATTCTGTATGATTTTTCACTATTTTCTCCTGACTCACACAACAGATCTACAGTTCACGCCCAAATTTTCACAGGTTTGCTATTTCATGTATATGGTTGACCACACAAAACATGAACACTGCAACTATTTTGTCAGCTCAAATAATTCTTTATCATACCTTTAAAGTGAGCGATTTTGATTTGTTTCTTTTCACAGATTAAAGCAATGTAGTTGAGAACCCAAGATTCCGTGAAATATTTGCATAGTATTTGAGATTTGCGGCGCAGATTGCTTCTCCCTTTAAAGCCTGCAAATCAATGATGTATCAGGCTTTATTAGTCTACGTGTGCCCGCACATTCATCGCCCAAAGAGAAACTGTCTTTACTCAATACATTAACCTACTGTACATTCATGTTACGTTATTAATATTATAATCACAGAGGGCGCCCGAGGGCAAAGTTGCCATCCCTTGGTGTCGTTACCTGATATATAGATTGAATAAATAGAGTTTTGTTGACAGAGACGCATGGACCAAAGTGGCTCTTCCGTCTCTCAATATTACTCCCCCTCTTGGGATGTTGACGCACTACGGGCATTATATATCATTCCCCTCTTGCTGTTTCTTTAAGCTGCTGACTTGACTTTCTGACTTGAATTGCAGTTTGGATCCAGCTGATTCTCTTTATAACCAAACCCGGTCCATGAAACCAATGCCAACCTAATGACCTACCTTATTAACCACTCTCATCCCCCAACAAAACGAACATAACCATGGTAACTTCCAAAGATACTTGTTTTAAGGCGGTTGATAAGAAGTTCTGCTGAGTTCAAAGAAGCGAAGTAATAAATCATGTGGCGGACTTGGTTCCACATATCCGCATTTCTTTGTGAAAGTTTAGTTTTCTGTTTCTCAGTTTCCTAATACTAAAAAACAGTACTGTGCACTCTACATTTCCTTTTGAAATGTTTATTATCATTATTAATTTTATTTAAATTACTTTTCTTTCAATTGTTTTGCAATGTTCCAAGTTCTCAGAGTTATCAGTTTCAGTTATAAGAAATGCCTTTGAATGTAGAAATGTGTGAATTTTTGGAGCCAGCAGCAACAAACATTTTGCTCGTACAGCAGATGCATGCAATGTGTGACAGTAAGACTACTTACCAGCATGATAAACTCCAACTTGAGCAAAAATTTGTTTACATTTCCGATGGAAGTTGTAGACCATGTGCCTTATGTTTACATCTAAACCCCCCTCTACTGAAATCTGCCTGCCGCCTTGCGGACAAATTCTTTCGCAGAAATGTGGTAAAGGAATGACATCAGAGGTCGCACCGCTCAAAGGCAGTCCGACCTGCGGTGTTACGCCTAATCCAAATAATACGCAATCCCGATGTGCGCGCATACCGGCAGGTAGAAACTTATAGGTCAGAGGTCATATTTTACTAATATTTGATTGTTATTACAGGTCTGAACCGGTCATCATTTGATAACAAGTCTGTGTCATTCGAAGAGCATTTTAAAGATGAGCACAACATGTGGCATTACCTGTACTTCATCGTCTTGGTGAAAGTCAAAGACCCTACAGAGTTCACAGGCCCAGAGAGCTATGTTTACAACATGATCAAGGTATGCATTGCTCTGTTTAATCACATCATGACATTCTTGAATAATTTGGGGTTGAGCAAGGAAAAATTGAGTAGAGCGGGATTTGAACCAACGACCTCCGGATTAACGTGACAGTGCTCTACCAACTGAGCTATCTAGCTCTATGTTGGTGGTCAATATCTTTCTTTGGGGCGCCAGTCAGAAGCCATTCAACCGTTAACTGCCGTGTAGCCCGGAATCACCCCGAAGTTTACGATACAACCTGGGAAGCGGCAGCCACGGGATCACCTTAAGGGGATGCGACTTTTTTTATTGTCAACTATTAAATTATAAACAAATTCTAAACCACAAGGGACCGTCTTGAATCTCAGGTACTGCAGAACACACAGGAATCAAGCTGTTTTGTCCATGGTTTGTCAAGTTCAATAACCAGTGGTTGACATATCTGTCAGTGTGTGGGTTGGATTTCCAAGGTGCTTTCCTACAGACCTCGGAATGTATCCAGCTTTTTCAATTACGAGGTAAACTAGAATGAATTGCTCTTATCTGATGAGCAGAGGAAAACCTAATGGAGTGGAGATGAAATGGCGTATCATGAAAAGAAATTAAGATATCAATCTTACAATGACTTCTTTCAGGGTTCAGTACTACAAGGTCCTTATTGGCAAGTTCATGTTTGTAGTGATCAGATAAGCCTCGAATCTCAAATGGCTGTAAGTCAGAAAACGAGTACCACAGATGAAGAATTTACTGACAAAATTATTTTGTATCTTTGTCAAATAAATACTTTGAGAAGAAATATCACCAATAAAGTCACCAAACTATTCTAAATGAGGGGTGCGTTTTGGCGGTCGTAACCAATGGGAGACTTTGGAATGCTAGGTGGCGGCAGACTTACCAGGTAAATTTCCATTGCTTACGTAGTACTGAGCATGCGTACATTTCCGAGAACAATGGATTCTGGTTAGTCTGCTGCCACCTAGTGTCCAAAAAATTCCCAATTACTGTTTCGGTTGAAATGGCCTTTGTTTAATCACAGGCCAAGGAACAAAACATTTATTAGTTGCAGCGGCGAAAACGCCCCCAACTTTTTCCAAATCCATAGAAAGTGTACAATGGACTTTAGAGCACGAACTGCCGTCATACAAAGTAGGTCATACCTTGTCCTGGATTCATGTAATTATACCCCCATACTCAAATGAAATTGTTCTGCTTTTCAAGTCCAGGCAATAATAGCTTTCCCTCATTGAATTTCAAAAGAATTATATTGGCGACAGACATTGTAAGAATTTTGCAGTCAACAAACTATTATCTAATCAGGCTGGTTTTTTGGAGGGGTAGACAATTTGTTTGTTTTTTCATAATGAAATAAGCGAAATACATGCTGCAAGCAAAACTACGAGTTAAATGGACCAGAAGGCTGCCGCTATTAATATGAGAATAAATTGAATTATGATTTTCTGCTGTTGGGGGGGTGGGGGGGGGGGGACTAAACAATTATTTCCCCCCATAATGGAATGAATAAGATTAGAGCTTGAAGGATAGAGAGCAAGTACTGTATGGTATAATCGCTGAGGGGGCATTTTGGATAATACTTGCTAATTGTCTATCGCTTAGAGGGAATAAATAGAGTGTAGAGCGTGTCCGCTGATGTGTAATAAATGACGGTGCCTGAGGGGTGGTGGATGAAGACAAAGCGTCAAGTTCCTCATGAGATTGTCTGCTCATATCGTATGAACATCCTTTTTGGGATCAAGGGCAATAAATCCATCCAGAATAAAGTCACGCTGGGACTTTGTAGAGTGTGCGTGTTATTACAGGTATTCATCATCTGTAAAGACTATTTAGATTTTGAGGGTAAAATGCACAATTATCGGGAGGGTGCTTGGATTTGGAAGAGATCTGTCTCCTTATTGCGGATCTTGTTTGAGTTGTTTTGCGATGAAATATTGTCCCTCCATTATGACAACTGTGCTTAAAGTGTCGAACTTATCATCCACAGGTTTTACTTTAATGAAATATTATAACATTACAATAATGGCTTCATAAGTCGTGGGTGTCTTTAAACATTGTAATTTTTAAGAACAAATTGGAAAATGATAATGGCAAACATTACCAGCACAAATTATTATACGTTTTTCCATACTCTGGTGCAATAATAATAATAATAAACAGTTTTTATATAGCCCTTGATCAGGCCTGAAGGGCGTCCTAAAGTGCTGGTTGTTTTTTCTGCAGGTTTCTGTTTAGAATTATAAGACCCATTTTACCCGATGTATCCATGTTTTTACGTGTTTTATAACGGTTTACAAGGTGCTGGGTGCATTCTGACTGCACAGTAATAGAAGCAGAATTGGTTAAGGTTTTGTATTTTCTCAAGTTAGGATACATATATTGATACGGATACGTCAATACTTTGTGTGTCCACGTGACACGTAACCGCGGCCTCCATGTTTTGCATCGGTGTTTGACAGCGGATACAAGAGCTCATACACGTTCATTAAAAGCAGATACTGTTTTGTTGGTTTTAAGTTGTCATTTTTGCCCTAGATTTTCCTCAGTATTGCTTTTAAAGGTGTCATGAAATAGATAGAAATGTGTAAGTCAATTGTAAGCAACAAAACGTGCAAAATGTGAAAAGGGAAACTTTCTTTACACACATCGAACGTGTGGGTCCGAAAACGAACAGTTCAACACTTAGTTGGTGGCTGGCCATTGTTAATGGACCTCGCCTTCGGCTCGATCCATTAACAGTGGCCAGCCACAAACTCGGTCATTACCAGCAGTGAAGACCGGCTCCCCACACTGTCATTCCCTAATTACTGCACCATTTTAGGGGTCAAAGGTGTGTCGATGCATTGTCCAAAAATGGCATAACAGGAAACTGCTCAGGTTTATTCATTCCTTTGTTTGTCCTGAAAGATGTTTGCCGCCTCTATGTAATCCACAGGAGTGTTGTGGTTACTAAGGATTGTTATGGTTACTAAGACCTTAAATTCACTGACAACCAATCAGGCATTGACTACTGATCACGTTTTGACATCATTCCATCAATGTGGTTTGCTTTGGTACAGTAACATTTGTTTTTAAAATATGAAGCGGGAACTTAGAATTTGCTTTCTCTGTCCTCGATGTTGTTTTCAGGAGAAGAACTTGGACTGGTTTCCGAGGATGCGAGCAATGTCTCTTGACTCCGATGAGGGTGAGAGCGAACAGAATGAGATGCGCATCTTGCAGACACAGCTGGAGAATACTAACTCTCTGGTCAAAACGTTGTCCAGTCAGCTGAGAGAACTCAAGGACCAGGTGGGTTTAGGGTCTGGCTGTTGCATTGACATTGAATGTCAGTGTCATCAGCTGAGTGCATAGCAAAGTCCAGCCAGCCTGGAGAACTTAAGGACCAGGTGGGTTTAGGGTCTGGCTGTTGCATTGACATTGAATGTCAGTTTCATCAGCCGAGTGCAAAGCATTGGTCCAGTCAGCTGAGAGAACTCAAGGACCAGGTGGGTTTAGGGTCTGGCTGTTGCATTGACATTGAATGTCAGTGTCATCGGTTGAGTGGTCAATCCAGTGTCACTCAAGTTCTAATGTTGCCAGAGAGTGAGTTTGGAACCTGGGAGCGGCACTTGTGTCCTTCAGTAAGGCACTTCACCATAATTGCTTTTTCTTTTTGATTGGACATTAAGCTGTAAGTTCCTTTGTGTTGTGTAATGTATTTAATAGAAGACGGGACAATTATCACTGTCAAGAAAGACAGGTTGCCCTTGTGCTTCTTGCAGTGACAGCCAATTGCATCACAGTGCCTCTTAATGCTTAGAAGGCGCTGTCTAACATGGATGTCATTTAATATTAACTACTTCAGACTCAAACCTCACTTATCTGTGAAATTTGATTATAAGTTTATATTATTATGATTGAATGGTAGAGAATGTAACAATGTATTTAATATGAATTCATTTGCCTCGTCGTAACGCCTGTGACTTTGCAGGACTGCTATATTGTTGCATTAATGCCAAGATGTTGTCTCTCCATTTTGTAAAAATGGATGCATGTTAGGCTTCATGGTTAATTGTTTGTTATGCCCACTCTTTGTTCAAGTATTGAATAACAGTGTGATTGGTTAGTAATGACTAAAAGACTTTTGAATGCTGACAATGAAGTAGTGAATTTTATTAAAGCAGTAGTTATTTTATGACAGCCTATGGTAATGATGAGAGCTTCATGGCCTATTCCATGATGTAGAACTGGTTGAGAGAGATTGACTAGTGTCCAGTTCATATGTTCTTTCATGTACATTTATACCATTATGTTGAAACACTAACATGTGATTATGTTTGGTAGCTTTAAAGCCTAGTCAGTCAGTAAACATAAAGTATCTACCAAACAGAATTGAAAGGAAGTGGAAGTCAACTTATTCTTGGACTGCAGGAGATTGTGTTGATCAATCCCTGCCGGTTGACTTTCCTAAACCTCTTACCGATATCCGTGTCTGATTCTAGATTAACCTGATTCCATCTCCGTCTATCTTGACTTATCCCCCCTTCGTTCCTCTACTCCTATCCGTCAACCCTGCTCTTTTCAATTATTTTCTGGAATGCAACGTCATCAATCTTGTCTCCTTTGTGTTGAGTTTTACCCTTTTAGGTTATTTGAAGACCCCAAGGTGCTTTTATGTCTGTATTTCATTTTTCAATCTTACCCACATATCATCTACCATTACTGATAGATCACTTATCATTTGTCTACCTGGCAAGACCTGTGTAACATATTTTTTGAGAGAGAGTTGTTGTGGTACCCGCTGCTAAAGGATTTGAACTGCCTCTAGCTGCCGGGCAATCTCGGTGGTCTAGTGATGAGACATCTGCTTTAGAATGGCAAAGGTAGTGGGTGCGAATCCCACCCGAGTAATATGCCTGTGGATTTTTTTCTTTCTTTTTTTCACAGCACTTGAGAAAGTAATCGGATGAGTTTACATGAATGTATATTGACATCTATGGAGCTTTTCAAGGGACATAGATGACAAAATAGGGGGATTTGTTCAAATACAAAAAAAATTACGTTCGAATGAAAAAAATCTATGTTCAAATGGAAAAAATCTTCGTTAAAAAAAAAAAGAAATTCTTTCAAATGAAAGTGATCTTCATTCAAACAAACAAAAATCTTCTTTCGACGATTTTTGTTTGTTTTCACCTATGTCTCTTTAAAAGCTCTGTAGAAATCTGTGTTCACCATTGATATTTGTTCTGGTTGAAACAATCCTAAATGTCGTGTAACCTTTCATATTCTTATGTGTATATTTATTTGATTCAAACAATATTGATACATGCTAGTTATACTTGAAGTGCTGGTAGAACAAGCTAGGCTTAAACATAATAATAGTCTTTCTCCTGGGTCATTTGTTTTCTCTCTACAAATTCCCTTACAGTTAGGTCAAACTCTTTCAGTACAAAAAGGAGTAGGGTTGTAGGGTTTTCTTGGTGCTCTAACTAAATTTCATTCTCTAAAACTATTTGTTGATTTGTATTTCCCATCATCTAGATGACCGAGCAGCGCAAACAGAAACAGCGCATCAACCTTCTTAGTTCTCCGAGCATCCCCCAAATGGGAGGACCCTGATGTCATCCCCTAGCAACCGCTACCAAGACAACAGTCTTCTCAAGCTAAGATTCTTACCTTTGTACTTTATCAATAGTGTTTAGACTGGTGCTGCATCTTATATTTTCCTAAAGCCAAACCGTCCAAGCAAACACAATCTTGTGATCAGTCTTATAGCCGTATTACTACTGTAACTTTCAACAAATATTTTTTACAACGTCTGTTTATAAACATTTTTAATGAGAGTTTGAAAGAAAAAAAAAGTGGTGAGAATCATTGTCTTCAAAATAGCAGCAACTTGAATCGTGAAAGCTAAATAATTAATATATTGTAGATTCTTATTTTGTGACATTTCTCAAAATCACTCATCAGTGATGTGACTGCATTTTAATAAAGACCATATTTTCTAGAATGATTTACTTTCCCTGCTGTACTAACATTTGACAGCGGGGGCATCCAGTTATATTCTGATAAAACATACAAGGTAAAAGAACGTGTACTGATAGATAGACTGTATTTATCAACTACAATATGTAACCAGTTTCGGCATGCCACAGTGAATAAAGCATATGGGGGTCAAACTTATCTCCTTTTCTTTTAAAACGCTAACCCCTTTCAGAGATCCTCTGACTTCTGTGAGAAGATTTTGGAGGGTATGGGACTAAATCAAACCGTTTTCTTTTAAGCAACTTATTCTATCAGGAATGGTGTTCTTGTTGACGTCTCTTTTAAGTCTCCATGCGATTCTTAAGGCGTTAAAATGTTTTAAGGATCAGATTAAGAACTGTCTTGTCTCCCCCCCCCCCCCTAACCTTGTTTGTTTCTCTAATGCAAAAAAGTGATTGCTCATTACTTGGTTGAGCTCCCAATTAGATCTGGTCCTCTAGTGCTGGGAAGGAAGGTGTTAAATGTTACAGTGGCTTATCCCGGTGGCCTTTAAGTGCAATGAAGGGTTAAGTTACTTGTCAGGATGTGTCCGTAGGGATGTGCCCCTGTGATAATGCCATGGATTGATTGAAGGGGGGGTGTTCATGGTGTGAATCCATCCATAGTGATAAACCTATCAAGGAATGCCAATGGTTCGCAACCTCCTTCTATATCCCCAGGGTGTTGGCAACCAATGTGTCAACGTGTCAAATCGATATTTGCAAAAGCTCTCTAAAGACTCTACCCCCCCCCCAACCAGACACAAAAACAAGAATGATGGTGTGGTGTTAAGACTATCAGGAGTGTAATCAAGCGCCAACTCTGGACTGATCTGGCCCAATTTTGGCTGGGATTGACTTGTACCAAGGATTTTGAGTTTGTAGATAAGTGACATTACTGACAACCTTCAAGATGTGAATTAAAGTTTAAATTATCCGGCATGAGTAGATCACATTGTGGGCGGTTTTTTATTTGGGTTAAATGATTTACAGTCCAAGTCAATAGACGGTGACATACATTCAGATCTCTATTAGATTGCATAACGCATCATCAACAGTCGAGAGTTACTGGCAAGTTTGTCATCTTTCAAAGATTGTCAGAAACCATGGTTCAAACTGCATTGTTCATTATCGACTTAAATTTGAATTTAGAAAATTTATGTTAAAAAGTTTAAAATGTTAAAAAGGATGAGCATCCAATGATCTGACTTTGTCAGTTGTCAATTTAATTTAAATTGACTTTATATCTGCTCAACAAACTTCAACATGCAAGGCTTTGATGGTTTTTTAAAGTTTTTTTTATGATAGACTATAGTATAGAAATACTTTGCCGACATTTCCAATCTTCTCTTATCTGTGGATAGTGTGAGACATTCAACCCAGCTGTGAATATTGACAGGCTTCAGTCTTTTGACCATCTGCTAGGCTTCAAATCACATTAATGTGATTGTTTAGAGAACATCCCCAGTATGACACTGTAATGAGTTGGTACCCTATTTCAGCATTCTGCCTATGCTGCGTTGAAATGCAATACATCAGGTATGAACAGGCAGCGGGCTAGCGTCATTTGGCTGGTGTTGAATTTCAAACTCTGCTCATCCCCAGGAGACCGTCTGTGTGTGAAGTGGCACATATATTTTGGGTGATAATTTTACAGATTGCATTCTGTTGTTGCCCAATAGGGATTCACTTTGGGAATAACAGATAATCAATCCTTGTTTCTGTTCTTTGTTTCTTTTCACCCATACATAGCAAACAAGTGAACATGAGTGTAATCTTCTAGTGCTCCAAAAAAGATTTACAATTTCCAGGTGGTTAAATAATGATTTCCATCTAAATGCACTGAGGTTTTCAGAAAAAGGTAGATCACATGGGAACAAAAATACAAACAATGGAACAAAGTGCTTTTATGCTGAGCGATTACACTGCGATTACACAAGGACAATTAGCATTTACAGTTGTTTTCTCTCTCCCTTTTTTCTCCTACATTTAAATTCAAAAGACACAATGATCCGGAGGTCGCAGGTTCATGTCCTGGTCTAGACAATTTTTCTTTGTTCAACCCGAAATTGAATTGGAAGACTTACCCAGTAAGTTTCCCTTGTGGTTTATTATTTTATGAATTGAAAAGAAACAGACCCTGTGCATAACAGGCATTGCTGCTGCTATGCTGAGGTCAGGCAAACATTTTTACTCACCGAAAGAACAGCTATTGTCCAATAATCTGCCTCTTCAGAGAGGGCGCTGTTTGAGAGTCTGACGTCAATTGGGGTCTATACATAATTCACAATAAATGTTATTTAATTTTCTATGTGATTGATTGAAGTAAATTAGGGAAAATAATCGGGAATTTGTCAACAATAAATGTATCTTAAACTTTCCTACAGACAACAAGCAGGCAACGATTTTGGGGGGGGGTGTTATTGCCTTTGATTTTCTTGTGCATTACATGTTTTTAGTCAGTCTTTTTTTTATTGTTTTGCCAGAACAACAACGATTCTCCAGCTTAATGCTGTTTTGTTTCTGTTTTTGATCTTTGACAATTCAGTCTTTCTCAATTAAAGATGGAATTAGTAAATGCTGCAAAGTCTGAGTCAAAGTCTTGATCATCCTTTGACAAGGCAGCCCCTGGATTCCCAGGGAGGGAGGATGGGAAGTGGGATGTCAAGCCATCCTCATCATCATTCAAGGACTCCGCTGTGAAGTCTCTTGCTCCAGTATCTGTTCCTCATCTCGAGAAAGTTGTGTTAGGGATAACTTTAAATCCGCTTTTGATTTTCTGATGTGTTTTTTTTTAGGGTACAATATGTTCATTGTACATTCGCAACAATGCAGAAAGTCAAAAAGCACTACTCTCGGGTACTGTAGATCTAGGACAAGTTATTTGTGTAGGATTCGAAGGACCAAGAAGCAATCACGGTACTTTTTTGTTGAGAAAGACAGATTGGAAACCTTGGAAGGAAATTGGACTGGCTGATGGGAATTTTTGCAAGGTTGGATTGTAGAGGTTGGAAAATGCATGCGGCATGATTTCCTATTGAATGCGATGTCAGAAATCAGTCATCCTGTGTAATGTATTAAATAGGGGGGGGGAGATTGCAGGTTAGGTATGTGAAGAATTCCCGTGAAGGATTTCTGAATGGAAAGCTAATATTTGATGAGTTGCGACGCTAACTTGTAGGAGCAGCTTCTTGTGGATGTCACTGATGACAACCCTGGGTTTCTTAGAATTCTGATCAGTACTGATGGATACAGCAGACGGGGTCTCTTCAGTGCAAAGAAAAGATCAACACTGGAGTGCTCTTGACAAGGAGCAAATTAATGAAATCGAGTCCCTGATTTGTGGCCCATTTCTCAGGGACCTGATTGGAAGTGATTCACACTTGTAGCTTTTGGTGTTATGCTTCATACTGCACTTTGAATACTAATGACCTGTTTTTCATAACTGATGTCATCACTGAACTAGAAACATGACCCAGTGACTGCTTTGTAGGACTAGATGTCTGCGGGTATTTGCTTTGATGCAACTCATACCCACTGCTGTTTCAGCCGTATGGCAAATTTTAAGCTTTCCCATTTGTCGATCTGGTTAATGTAGCCGTACAGACATTGTCACATGGTATTCATGCTCTATGTCCACAGCTGACATAGAGGGCTGTACAGGAGACGCAGACGACTGTTGAGTTCTTCAGCATTCCCCATTATCTATTTCCATGTGTCACTCTCAGTTTATGTGGAATATGAAAACATTTGATGGCTGGTTGTTTTTTTCATACTCGACTTCCATCCTGACCTTAACTTCTTCATTTTAAATTTTCTCCAGAACCTCGTAAAATAAAGGCTGAAATCAAACTCCCGTCATCCGCTTAAAGTCAACATAATTCTTGCTAATGCTACCATCATGCTGTTGCTGTGTTCAGACCCAATGTCATAGTCTTGCAATGGAAGGTCATGTTCGAGTTAGCGACTGTGGCTGTGGCTGTCTCTAAGGGTTGCCAATGCTTCAATGCTTGTTAACTTGGCTATCCAACTTCAGCCACAGCCAATACTTTAGGAACAGCCTAGTACATAAAAACAACCTTCCATCACCTTACGGCTGTTTTATGTTTGGAATTTACCGTGGTAGGCTTTGCTCAGGTATTGGTAAAGGGGGGATGTGTTGTACTCTCTGACATTTTCCCATGGATTAGTCAAAATGGGGATGATTAAAGAGTTGCTAAGACACTGCATTTTTTCAGCTGTCCATTGATCACTGTGATTAGAACGTTAAGCTAATAAACACGTTGGACTACGGCAACTGTGTTGATCTGTCATGTCATCCTACTGCTATTTTATGTTGCAGTGAATTCTCTCAGCTATAATACCATTTATACTTAGAAGGGGAGCAGCAAGAAATGGACTTTCAAACATATTTTTGAAGTTTGCACAGAGTGGAAAAGTTGAGCACAGAGTCTGTGAAGATGGGGATGTAGAATTCCACCTCTATGGATGTATGGCTGAATAGTTGAAGGGAAGGTTGGGCATCGGTTTGAGTGTTGGATTGTTTTTTTACAAACATTGTGTAAAGCTGGTTTTAATCATCCCCTTGTGAGACAAATTTTAAACAAATTATATCATTTAAACATTTCTGATATATGCATGTCTTTTGACAATCAGATGTTCAGAGTTAAGAAATGAACACAGCTTTCAAACTGCCCCTTCCTCATTTGGTACAAGGAACTCTTCTGTTATCAGAAATAGTGAAGGAACTCAAGTCAGTCATGTTGACTTGATGTACTCAGATTAACTTCTCGGAATTTCTTTTTTTTTATATAATGTGTCTCAAAGGTAGGGTCATAAGATTGGTAAAAACTCCAAAAATTAATGACCATAACAACTTGGTGAGAAATGCAGCTGTTTACAGTATTAACTCTTCTGTGGGATTCCCTTCAAAGTAAAATGGTTTGGATAAATTTTTACCCCAAAACATTTGAATCTGAGAAACCATTCATGCATGAATCGTTTCTCAGATTACTGAGG
>CM021527.1:10230063-10242825 GCA_010994315.2 Pisaster ochraceus
TCTCTCTCTCTCGTTACACTTCGAGTTTGACAGAGACACAATTCAACCAAAAGAGTCTTGTTCAGCTGTTATGTTTATGTGGTAATTGAAAATAATAAAATGTGATATTTCTCATATGTGTGGTGCAGTATCTTGTCTGCCAGGGAATGCAATGGAATGGACGAGATCACTATTTTCGTAAACACGGTGACATGGTCTATTGATATACAATCTTAAAACCCAATGGAATTAGTAACTATATCGCGTTCATGCTGCAAAAGGCACAGGCCTCTCTTACCTCATTTTGTCCTGACAATCACCCGAGGGCGTGCACAACATTTAGGTCAGCATAAAAAATATGAAATATAACTGTTTGCACTCTTTCTCGTAACTCCAATGAGCGGTTGAGACTAAATTTTCAGAAATTGTTTATTTCATGTCTCTGTTGGTTCACATAAAGAGCGGATGCTGATCTCTGACCACTGACAATGTTGTTCATATGCTTTAGGAGGAAAAGAAGATCAATGTTTTTTGAAAGCGTGCGTCGGTTTCCACCATCTGGTTTACAATAAACACACCAAACATTAAACTCGTGAAAACGTCATCAAATTCAGTGGTCCCATCCATTTAAGTGAAAACAAAAAGAATGGCTTATGTTTTGACCGCATGCACGTTTATGCACATCAACATCAGAGGCATAATTCGATATAAGCAACCGAGATTTGTCGGTCTTCAAATGATATTTCCTTGATTTTGACAGCGGGTCTATTTAAATTATTTCTCGAGAACTAGTACTGGCATGAACTTGATAATGTGTGATCTTTCAGATTGAGTCAAATCAACTTTCTTATTTTCCCAAATAATTACTAATTACTTGGTCTCTAGAGCTTCAAATCATGATAGGATTGTTCGTTACTTTATAGTTATGTAGCAGATTAATAAACTAACAACCTCTAAAGTTCATTATGATGGATGCCGAATCAGTGAAAACTTGATGCTGACTTCACAATGATGTGTTTACCATCAAGCAGTCTGAAAAATAGATAGAAATACCAAGGGGTGATTTGAATGGCAGCTGCCATGTTATTGTGACTGCTCTATATTCCATCACCTCTATGTTCAAACAGCCCTATGTTCCGGAAAACTCCTCATGATTTATGCGCTAGGGTTAGGGTTAGAGTTATGGAAAATACAGCAGGGTCGTCGGAACATAGGTGTGTAACCATGTTAACCTTGGAATTACATATAAAGCTGGCACTGGGTGAATTGTTGGTACTTTATTGGTGTTGCACTACACATGTTTAATAGTTGGTAAAAACCGAACAGACTAAAGCATATTTGTTTAAATAGTATACCATGGAAATGTCCATTTGATTTAACAGATTCAAAGAAACAAAAGGAACTTAAACTCCCACCACAAAATCGCTCAATTGGGGGAAAAAAACTTTAAAAACTGAGAACATGTCAGACCACTCTACAGTTTGTTTCATGATGACATCCCACAGGGATTCGACCCTAGATATGTAAAACATAACTTCATTATCTAAACTGTCCGGAGAATTGCGACGGCTGATATGATCATACTGACTGTATCTATTTAGTGTGTAAAGCATGTACATGTATACATTAATCTGTCCAAACCATCTTGATTCTGAATCGCGTGAAATTTATGGATTCTAAGGAATTACATTTTCAGATCATGTGAAGTGATATAGTGCTAAGCATACGTCAGTACATAGCTCAATATAATGGAAGCAGGCCAAGTGTATTGTGACTACCTTAAAGATAGTAGATAACCCCCCCCCCCCAATCAGATAAGATTTCATCTTAAACTACTCAGTAATTGCACGTAGGCCTACGTATCGCTGCATCTACTTTCTTTCTACCTCCATGATCAAGGGTGGCCATGAAAGTATAGAGTGGAAGCGCAGTGTTGGGTTTTGCACAGATGAGAATGAATTAGTCCCAAAGGAGATGCCTAGTGTAGAGACAGAGAGAGAGAAAGAGGAGTTTGTAAGAAAGGCTTCTTGAGTCACAAATGTTACCAGCAATGTGGAGGATTACTACTTTCAAGGAATGTCTTCCTTTTTTCTGAAAGATTGCATTTAAGGTGCAGAAGGGAGGAGCGGTTATGCAAACATTTTCGTATACACCCACAGGCCTTGAATGTTAAATGAAATTGGTGAATAATTTCCTTTTAAGTGCATTTATTGTAAGTGCAATAATGGAATAATATGCTGACTCTCAGCAATTCTTTTAGGGAAAAAAACAATATTAATGTAATTAAAAGAGATCCTTATTGACATCTTGGCATTGGCCAGCTGGAACAGTAATTACAAGCAGCAACGCAACCAAGAGAATTTGATGTACAGGGGCCTACTTTATGACATATACACGGACTAGTAACTCATTCGAATACATAGGTATGTCTGGGAAGCACATGGGGAGCTTTGCAGACAGTTTGATTGCCTTAAGGAGAGATTGGCCAATATAAAAGAGCTTATATGAATTGAATTGCGAACTTCATCGACAGGTTTCTACTATGACGATAAAAATATGTGACCGGTTGATGAAAAGGTCAAAGAGTTACAAAGGAGAAGACTTTCTATGGTTTGGGTTTTTTATAGACCCATTTCTAGAATGTGAATCATATCAACCTTAGCATTGATGCCACCCTGCCGCCATCTTGGAGGTAGAGCAATGAAAAACGCAAAGGAATGGTCATGTCCGAATAAGCGACTTCGGCTTGATTGCCATGTTGATTTGTGTTGAAGCATAGGTGGCCCATAGCAACACACTTCGCTACAGCCCTAGCTGCAGCCACAAATTCACACCCGGCTTTTGTACCCACACGGCGCATGGTAGAGCTGTCTCCGTTTGACGTCATTCGTGCATAAGGTCCATTGAAAATGAAATAGTACGCCATGTTTACAAAATTTGCTTTCATACTTGACATCATTTTGTTCCTCCCCTGAAAAGATAATTGCTCCTCAAAATGATACACGTTGGCTGTAGTGGCGTTTTGAGCCAGATGTTTGTGGGATACAGATATCTCTTCTCCAGTAATTCGTGTTGCGATATCGGCGACTACATTAACAAAACGAACGTCACCAATCGAGACTAATTCATTGAAAGCTAGAGGATGGAGATGAATTTACCCATTGAAAGTCCAATGACCACAAAATCATAAACATCACTCATTACAAATCACACAGCAGACAACAGTGATTTTTCTCAATTGACAATTTAACAAGTTTAAATCAGAACAATTTGAAAACTCATATTGTAACACTGTGTGCGTATAATACAAAAAAGTCTAAATAGATGGTTTCATATATTTTTGATTTTAGTATGATTAAAATAAAAACCAAATGAAAACATAACTTACACAAAATGTCTTGACACCAAATTAAATTTGTAACATTTTAAATAAACGATTTACACACTATATTTTCGGTATTTCCAATGCATTACATCATGAGGTTTGTAAACAACAAATTGCCAAATATTTGTTAAAATTAAGGTAAAATAGTTATCAGTAGGCCTAACTCTGCATATAACCTAAACCAACCAAAGATAACACTGGCTTAATTTCCTTTAAAACACGAGAAAGTTTAAAACCATTCAAATTGGAGGTGGGATAAGCTGTATTTAAAACTGCTACTTAGCTGAGAAATACCAAACAAGATTCAAAAGTTCAACACGGGGTAAATGTGTCATCTTTTCACACTGTGCAAGTTGATCGTTGTATTTTGTTTCAGTAAAATCTAATTATTCAAACTTGAGTGTCTTATTTTATGGATGTATTTTCTTTTCTTTTTTACATAGACAAGAATTCAAAAATTCATTTTAAATTGGACTTTGATGTTGCTCAATGAAACCCAATGCAACGTTTGACAAGTTCTCTCCTTTTCATACTCCGATGCCTTCTTTGTATGGCTACACACTTTCTCAAAAATGCATCCTTGTGGGGCATGCTATTGTTCTTTCCTTTGTCCTGCACTTAACAGTTTCCCATAGACTTTGTACACTATTTTCCTCGTGGAGCACCCCGGTCTTTAGAATTTCCATGTGGAGACCTCCCCCCCCCCACTTTGTTTTGTTTTGTTCTTGGTCTCCATAAGGTACCGAAAGTGACAGCGTTCAATCATTGTATTCAAACAATGCATTCAAATATCGTGGATTCCATATAAGAGCATCGTGCATTTTGTTTCAAATACTAAGTGAGATTGAAACTGTTTACATTTTGTTTTCAATTTTGAGCAAAGATTCTCAAGATTATTGTGGACACTTTACACAAAGAGATCATGAAATATTCATATAATAGTCGTCCCTTCATGGAAACAGCAAGGGCAACAAATCCAGCAAGTGTTAAGTAAATGTCAAAAGACCTTTTAAAGTCGATTTAAGTTTGAAAAGAAAATGTAATTACTAAAGAATTCCATACAGCAAAATAGAAAGCATTCTAGTTTATCTTGTTATATATATTGATTGTTCAATATGCTTTATTCTAAAGAGTTGTGTATTTTTAAAGATTCCAAACACTTCAACAAAAAAGAAGAAAGTAAATAATGCTTTGTTTCATGATTAAACTGACATATTAGCCTAGATCATAACAGCTTCATTAAAACAATCAGGCTCTTCATTTAAGGGGTCTTTCATCAGAGATATACAGTTAAACTTTCAGAGTATAAAAACAAAACAAAATTCACTCATTGTTTTTTTGCCAGTACCATATTCTGCGGTCAATTGTGTGGCAACCAAACATTTCCTCACGTACTTCTCATTGATTTGAGGGTTCCAATCATATACAGGATTTCTGATTCCCTCTCTAATTCCCTGCCTAATCCTAAATCTTCCTCTGCCAATTTTCGATTCCAACAAGACTTGGTAAAAACCCCGAGGTGAGGCACTACACAACTCACAAATCTCCCGACCAAGTCATTTGGACTGAGGGTACAGTTGATGTCTGTATAGAGCCGCCTGGGCTACTTTATCAGCTGCATCGAAGGGGAGATTGCTCGACTTTCCCAAAGCATATACCATGAAACTCCGTTTTCAATGAACGACTTTCGAATCACAGGAAATGTTTTCAAATTGAAAACAAAATGGAATTATTTAGAACGAATAACAGTCATTCAAACCAAAAGCATGTTCTAATTTAAAGGTCCTTTACAAGCGGGGAAATTAATTTCTGTTATGGAGAATTACACAAGGAGACAAACAGAGGTCCCTTTTACAGCCTGCGATCCAATATTGTCGAGGACCAGTATTTGCACTCTGTGTGACCCAACATGTACATGAAAAAAAAGACAGTGAGAGTTTATCAGAGTCACCAGAAAACAGTGAAAAAAAAACATCACTGCTTTCACTGTTCTTAAAACATAGGATTTCGGACTTGCGAGATCAAAACTTATTGTTTTTCTCATCTCTGAAAAACAATAGCATTTCAGTCAATAATAATTCAATGGATTTTGTTTTTGTTTTACTATGACACCATGTATAGGTTGATTCAAAACCGTGAATATTGATATGATTTTCAATCTTACCAATGCTGTGCGCACCCTTTCAAATTGATTTGTGAAACTATAACTTGACAGCTACAAATGATTCTATAATAATTACCAGTGTCCTTTCACCAAACTGTATGATGAAGTAAAGCTAAATTACTGAGCTATAACAATATCCAACAGATTGAATGGTCAAAGCTGTTTGAATTTAAAAGAAGGCATTCTTTGTGCATATAAAGCAGTACAAAAAAAGTGGTAGCATATAAACCATATATAGAGACAATATCCATGGTGATTACATGGTACATTGAATCAATGGCGGTTAAATTTCCACTATTGATAATTTTTTGTTTATGTCTGACTACGTACAGTAAGATTGCACATACACTTGAGCCCATCACACATTCCATCTAACCCTGTCTTTGGTTCACTAATAAGATTCTTTATATACAAGAATGTTATACAATATACATGGATTATTTACATTAAAATGCATATCTGATTGATGAAACCTGCTTGAAAGCCTACCCCCTAAATCTTGCTCCGACGTCAAGGTCAGGTTCACAAACAAAGATATCAATGCAATTGTATTTTTGGTTAATATATACAGCAAGGCCAAGTCAAACGCTAAAAGGCTTGCATAGTGTCAACAGTGCGTCTCGAAAACCAGAAATTGTTTTTGTTTGAAGTTGCAGAATGATAGACATGTTTAATCAAATCTCTGACTAGAGATGCATTTGAGTAATCATGCTCGCTAATCTTTAATATCTAACTACTCAGCTCTCCATCGACATGACAGCAATGATATTCTTGTCAATTTGTAAGGTATTGATTCATTTACTTGACTTAAAGGAACATCCTACGTTATGAGTTCCTCTTTGTTTTCATGTATCAATAACCCTGGACCATGAAATTCCCATGAGTGACTTTGTATTGCAGATTACAGGAATCAATGAGATTTGGTAAAAAAATACACACCATAATTGGGTTGATTTTAGTTGAACTTACTGACAAAACCGAAAGAGCTTTGAGCTTGTGAAACTTTGAAATGGTTTTTAATGCCAATGTTATACCAAGCCTTTAATTACAGTGAGCAGTGCTCTGTGTTGATTCTCGTAGTAATCAGTCATTGATATGCCGACGGTAGACAATTACTATGTAAGAGGAATAAATGGGGGTCTCACTGCATTGGAATTTTGATTCTAAGCTGTCTTTATAGTTTCAATTTTTTTAATGCATTACTGCTTTTAATCAATGAGAGTAAGACATTCGGTTCCGTGTGATTGAGTGAGAGAGTCAATTTGGTTGACAAGGAGTGTTTGAAAATACCATTATTAGGAATTCTACAAAATGTCTCATTAGTGAGTTATCCATTTCTTCATTTAAAGGCAAAAAAAAAATGATCAGTAAAAATCAACAGTAAAAAAACAAAAAGCAATAATGATTGCTGCGTTTCGATATGAAAGCTCACTGATTATTAAGTTCATACTCGTACCAATCCTTCAAAGAAACACTTCCACCTGAAAGCTGACTGATTATGATGTTCATACCATACGTACCAATCCTCCAAAGAAATGTTATTTCCATCTGAATTACGGCCAAAGTTAAAAAAACTAAATAACAAGTTGAAGACCCCCCCCGGAAAAAAATTACTGTCGTTTATTTCGATTGTAGCCACTGAAATAAGTTTAAGCCCTCACAAAATCACAAACCAAAGTTGTGTCCGTTAACATTTGTTACGACATTTCCACAGTTTGGTTGTACAGTGTATTTACTGCAACACAAAAGGAATGAGTTTACTTTTCCAAGATTCAGTGGTACTATTCAATTGAAGGAATATGGAGGTGTACAGATACAATATATCATTGTTTGTTACTTAAAAACAGAGACATTGATTAGTCTTCTTCACGAGCTGAATGTGAACTGATATAAGTTATGAAGTTCCTTTTTATTGTTATCCAATTTTGAAACTAGAGAGAATTGATTAGCTAATAAGGCATAGTACAACTTATGATTAACAAAAGCCCGGAATCCACAAAGCTTAAATACTGTAATGTTTAAGATTTTATAATTTGGTGGAAATGTACAAACAAAAATGCTCTATATGAGAACAAATGAAACAAATTGTTGAGCTGGTACAACTTAATATGCATACAACTTAATTGTGGTTAACAAAAACCCAGAGCCTACGAAGCTTAAATATTGTAATACTTAAGATTAATAGAATTTGGTGAAAATGTAAAAAAACAACAACAACAACACTGCTCTTTGAGACGATCGGAATTAACTAAACAAATTGTTGAGCTGGTAAAACACTGTTTCTTCTCAGAGATCTCATAGGTGGTGAGGGCTACACTTTACTGATTTGGGCTGTCGACCCAAATCAACTGTCACCAAGGGCACGTTGCCACTTACTCCTGTGGCTGAAACAGGGTTACCCCCTTCACAGTCCGTAAGAGTAGGCATGGGTCTCATCTACTTGGGGCATGGCTGGTAGTGCAGAATGCACTACCTTCCCTCAATCAATTTCCGTGCAAGGTGTCTAAATTATCCCATCTTATTTGTCAAATATTAAAGACATTTGACCATTAGTAAACATTCTACAATGGTAATGGAAGAAAAAACCTGATTTTTTTTTATATGTTATTTTTTATTTTCTATTTTTTGTAGATCAGTCTATTGAGTAAACATAGTTATTAAAATCTGCAATAAACTCCAGTCTGGAACACACACATGAACGTAATAACGGAACACGCTACATGTAAAGGATGTCAGACATACTTCAAATTCTGATAAAAAATATTTCAACAATATGAAAGACGACAAAGAGGGCAGCCAAACCAAAGTTATTGAACATTTTTATTGATAGTCACTCACTAAAATCAATATTGCTAACCACCAATACTAGGTAATAAACGATGCCGATGTAGCTGACCGATATTATCCATATATTTATGAGTAGAAACTTTCCAGTGTTTTGTTTAGTTTGAGATATCTGAACGTGAAATCTTTAGCATGGGATCAGAGTTTGCAGTCAATCACAGCCTGGCGATACCACTAAAGCTTCTATAGTACTAGTCAAAGCTAGGATCAGCATTGCAGTCTATAATAAGCACAGTATGGAGATACCACTATAGCTTTTATAGTACTAGTCCAAGCTTAGGACCAGCATTGCAGTCTATTAGCACAGCATGGAGATACCACTATAGCTTCTAAAGTACTAGTCCAAGCTTAGGACCAGCATTGCAGTCTATAATAAGCATAATGGAGATACCACTATAGCTGCTATAGTACAAGTCCAAGCTTAGGATCAGCATTGCAGTCTATTAGCACAGCATAGAGGTACCACTGTAGCTTCTAAAGTAATAGTCCAAGCTTAGGACCAGCATTGCAGTCTATAATATGCATAATGGAGATACCACTATAGCTTCTATTGTACTAGTCCAAGCTTAGGATCAGCATTGCAGTCTATTAGCACAGCATGGAGATGCCATTTTAGCTTTTGTAGTACTAGTCACAGCTTAGGATCAGCATTGTAGTCTAGCACAATGTTGGGATACCTTTATAGCCTATGCCTATATAGTACTAGTCATACTTTATATTTGGCTATACTACAAAAATACAAAACAATGTTACTCCTCAAAAATCCCCATGAGAATAAAAGTATCAAAATTAAATTTGAATGAAAGAGGAAAAAAACAAAAACAAACGTACTTCAGCAAAGAATTATATTCTTATAATAAACTGAATAATATTATATAAAATCTTTCATTTTGTTCAAACCACATACTTTGTAGCGTTTTATTATGACAAGCACTTTAATGCAATCCAGCCTACAGGGGTACTACTGTAGCACAACATTAATAAGGGGTTAATGTGATATCCACGTACGTGCCTCATCAAATGGCAAACGAATCATTCAATCAGGTTATGTGAGAATCTGACCGGTTTTTATATGAAGGTGTGGACAATTTTGAAAGACAACATTCTGCCTTTTTTTATTTACCACATGTTTTTAGATGTAATGTTTAGGTTAGTCCCCACCTCACTTCTCCATTTAGTCACCTAACTTGCACTCCTGGTTTTGAGTCATAATTCCCCCCTTTTTGTGGCAATAATTTTAAGTTAAACTATCAAATCTTGTATAAAGAAAGTTAATTGGGCTAAATCTCATCTATTTAATGTTGTACACGTAAAAATGATAACAATACAATTGTACAGAAGATGTATTACACTCCTTATCCATGGGCAGGGGCCACCAACTGAAATATATAAGTGACCTCGCAATCACCACAGTGGTACAAATCTAACAACATCTTTAGCTATATCAATGAAGAAAGAATAAATCTTTGAACATTTGATTTATGTACAAATGGAATGTTAGAGAGTTTGAAAGCCAATGAAAAAACCTAAATAAAAATGTCAAATGACCAACTTGAAAAAATGTTATTCACAAATTGTACAGTTATGATGGAAATATTACGCAAACATGATTGGATTAGAAAGACTTAAAAACAATCTGATATTTTGTCCCTTCTGAGATAAGCAGAGGGGGAAATTCAAAGTGCTAACTTCTTACTTAAAGATACAACTTTGTTAAACTTTCACCAAACAAACAATTTGATGCAACAAATTCATACCTTGGATTCCTCTCCAGTACCACGGCATAATACTAATCTTGTATGTCGTAGAGTTACCATCTAATAGAGTGGGGTATTTTGATGGCTATAGTAGTCGGAATGAATAGAGTGGGGTATTTTGATGGCTATAGTAGTCGGAATGCCGAGACCAAGCTTATCTCTCTCAGGGATAGTGAAGATAATTACGAGAAGTCCCCCACCCACACCCGATCCACTAATCTACTCCCGAGTATCAGGACAGCAGGACAAGTTCTTATCAGAACCACATTCTCCTCTGTGAAAGTAGATAACATCGCATGACGTTATGGCACACCATAACCATTGATACCCCACCATGTAATGTCAGAAATCTCACATTCATGGTTGTTTTCCATTACCTCTTGCCCCTTACCCCTCGCCCCTTACCCTTCGCCTCTCCATTGTTTCAAGCGGCCTATATGTAAGAATTAGGTGTAAACCGTTCAATGAAAGCACAAATAGATGGCAGCTTTTTACATAACAACATCACATCAGAGCACAGTCTACACTCCCGCTGATGACTACATTGACTAGATTACTACAATTTACATTATACAGTGTAAGCCAACAAAGCGTTACACACTCAACCTTTTAAAAATTTGATGCCAAATATCAAATCCCTGAACGTCTCAAAATGTCTTCAATGCTGTAATATTTATGACATGGGTATCTATCATTATCTGTATAAATGGATGTGACTCTAACTACATGCTAATTCCTGAATGAGAACTTCATTCATACCTGAACAAGAAAGTGAAGTTTTGATCATTTACAGCAGCCAAGAAAGTAACACAAAACGAAATCCAACCAATCTACAAGGACCTGTCAAGTGGAACAAATGATGCTTATGCTATAATAAAAGTCATATCTACTTGTCATAGGCTCATTTCATAGCCCTGCTTACAATAAGAATCAACCCTTAAAGTACCGCTTAAACATTTCCGCTTATATAAGTTGATCTGGTGCAAAACTCTGTAAGTTTGATAAGCACAGAATACCACAGTAAGCAGCTCTATGAGTTGGGCCATGTATCGTCACTAAGCACATCAGCCGGGTGATTGTACAAAACTGCAACATTAGCTGATAATTTGTCCATCGTTACAATTCATTGTTTATAGACCCCTTGCATAGGCTACCATTGCTGACGTCAACTAATGGAAACGTGCAAGCGCGTATGCACCACACACGGCATTCAGCCAATGAAAGGTTTTTCCTTTGTCCTCAGTGAGGAATGCCTCGTGAGCTTGTGACGTCATATATGCAAGGGGTCTATCGGCCTCATGAAATTGACTCTGCTTGTGTAAACACCCGAAAGAAAATGACAAGAATTCGAATCAGAATTCACGGACCATCTAACTGTGATCCTTCAGTGATGTTTAAATCTGAGATATTGTTCACAGCTTTGGTTCTTCACAGCACTGCAACTAAACGTTAATGACATGCAGCCTTTGACCAAGCACTCTATTCATGAATGTTGTCTTTCCAAGAAGTTTATTATGTGCTTGACAGTCTACATCCCGGTGTTCAGAGAGCACTCTAGTTACTGTTTTAGCATCACTGTGTACATTATGTACTCGTACGGTTGAAAAGCAGCATGTTGGACATGGTCATGTTTACCTTGAGCTAGAGTTATCATAGTATGTTCACCGTGTGTTTTAACATTGTTATTTATGAATACATCTGAATCTATTGACAGATAGATATAAGCAAGCACCGTTGTCAGTGACTTTTGATTACTGATGCGTATGGGATCTATGTGTCCTAGGACATCATGTAGTGATATTCTAAACAATAAAGACTGTAGCAACATAAAATAACAATCAGCAATTGTAAAAATAAAAGTAGAAGATCAGAAAATAGAAGACATGCTATGAAATATTCATATACACCTTCAGTAACTATGAATGCAGTATTAATCAGTACCAAGTTTGATACACTGTGCGGTCTCATTAGAAACCTCTAAAGTTTATTCCGTTTTGGCTACTCCTGTTGCATCCCAATCATGTCCGCTGTCTCAACCATGATGCTCATCAGCAACATTGTTGAAGACAAAAACTCCATATTTACACCATTGTCTGTCTGGTATCTGGTCATGTGTCAAAGACAAACCTATCCTGTCTGTTGTCACCATTTGCCATGATGTAGTTTGTGTAGGGTGGAGTCTGGGGATCTGACCATGGGTGATTAGGGATGCTTGCACTGTAGGAGTAGAAACGCAGCCCCGAATGAAAATCCATATAGCGGTTTCTCCACATTAGAATGACAACTAGGAATGACGTCATGCCACCCAGTGCATTCAGTATGCACTGGATGAACATGTAAGTCTTCAAGTTGAGCAAGAATGAATGGCAGTCTATGATATCTAAGAATGTGTAAATCCTCGTGAGTCCATCGCTTTCTTCTTTGGTGCAATGACATGTATTAGATTCTCTGTGACAGCCTTCTTTGCTGGTAATCATTCCGTCGATATTCTCTCCCTGGATTCCACAGAAGGCGCTGGCTATGGTGCTGACAAACAAACAAATCACTGAGAGTATGAAGAACGTAGCCTGAAAAACACACAAAGAAATGCAATATCATTATGAATGTGATTTGATACGGGGGGGGGGGGGGGG
>CM021527.1:10251447-10270187 GCA_010994315.2 Pisaster ochraceus
ATATCGCTACTTCAAACCTGCCTATGTTGGGACTTCCTCCATGATTGCATCATGGAGGATATCCAACACGGCAATTAAAATATGGACAGATTCACACAAGGGAGTGCACAACGTTCCTTACCCAAACAAATTCTACTAGCGTCAGTTTTTGTCCCAAGTCGCTACCTAATACAAAGTTTCACAATGTTTGAGACAATTTTGCAAGGATTGAAGAACATGTAAAAAAAACTGCTGTCCTTTCACACCGAGCTCATTTTGTAATAAATTACAAACATTGAGAACGTTTCGCCAGGAATGTTGGGTTTTTTTCCGCCATGTGAAAAAGACTGATAACAACTTGTTCTGAAAATGCTCACACATAAGCTACCCAAATCAGCTACCCATCAAAGTAGCTAGACTAACAGCTGTCTGCGTTATTGCACAGACCGTATACAAGGTGTAAAACACTATTAATTCATCCATTGTTCACCAAGACAAAGGGGTTATTTTAAGAGAACAATAGCCATTAGATCACTGACTGCTTGTATACCTGAACAGGGTGTTATCAATTACTCCCCAATAATTGATTTTAAACCGTCACTATACAATAATGGTAACCATATCTCCTGCAAGCCGAATAAGCAAATAGTATAACAAAGGATGTATCTTGTATTTTTTATTTTTGTCGTCTGTATCCAAATAAGCAAATAACATAACAAAGGATGTATCATGTATTTTTATGTATTTTTTTGTTTACCCTTTAAAAGATTAAGTGAAAACAAAGTAACAAAATATGAAAAAATAAAAAAGTACAAAGTATAAAATGTATATATTTATATACAAACAACATGCCTCTGACGAAGGTCCAGTTTGGATCGAAAGCTAGGCCATCTCCCCTACTAATTATCAAGACCTTCAAGAGCGTGTTCAAGGCCTGATAGGTTGTCCAACAAATGTCCACCTTGTAAGTGATTTCAACTAACTAGGGCTACCTATAAGATTACCTACAATGTGTTGGCTTAGGGACTCTGTGTATGATGTAAGACTCTTCAATTATGCCCATTTATGGACCCACAGTCCAGGTCTGGATATTTTTAACCCGGGAGTTGTTAAATCTTTTATTTATAATTAGCACGCCATTTTGTCACATCCTCAGTAACTCATCCTCCTCAGCATTTCCAGGTAAACTGAATGCAGCGACAGTTACACAAATGGTTGGATAAACTCTGCCTAAAAGCAATTGCTGGAAACTCAGGACTGCTTTCATAATCAACGTTTTACGAAAACTGTATATGGATCGATCAAATTTCTAAAGTTCTATCTAATCTGTTACTGACATATTGCATGGTTTGGGAAGCAATCATGTTCTATATCTTCCACACTAATTGATCAAACAATTAAACTCATGCTTTTGGGGGAAATAAAAGTGTCATGGGATTTGTTAATTAATTTTTCTTTCTGACCCTATGATTGGGGCGAACTTGCATGAAAAAAATAAATAAAAAGTATGTATCATGGCATTCTAATACAGAAGATTGAGAGTGTAGCACAAAATGGAATGAAAGTTATCTGAACAATTGTTTTCAATGAGTGTAATACGATTATGATGTTTTGACTTCTCAACAGTTGCCCATGGAGTCCCACAAGGGTTGCTCATTGGTCCTTTTTATTCTGCACAACATTTTGTCACTTATGCAATTATTACAAACATTTTCCTTTCCCATCAGCACTTTCATTCTTTATATACTCTGTTAGAGCTACCTTTCTTGAATATTGTCTCACCCTCATTCATTCATTTATTTTCTCCACTGAGTACAATAGAACAATGCTCTACACACCATTTCTTACATAAACGCATGATCCCTAGGTAGGCTCAAGTTTACAATAAAATGTAAAAGTAAGCAAATTATGCAGACAATTTGATCCCAGTGTTTTTAAGCAAGGGCAGAGGGTTTGAGGCGACTTGAATAGAGAAGGCTCTTTAGAAGAACCTCAGCCTTTGTAGCTCAGGAAGTGTTCCCCTTCATCATGTTCTCAACTGACCTGAACAAGCCTGTTACCATGGTAACGATGACATCAGCAAAGCAACCTGATTTCCCATTAAAATAGCTGAAAAGCCGCAGAATGCCACCGTGTGGGCTCTGCCGATATGGAACCAGGCGTCACGGCTAACCGTGTGGAAATGTTCCACCTTGTCAGGGTTGTTGCATCATGAGATGCACAACTGCATGTAGGCTTGAGTAAATTGATGAGGTAATTGGTTCTTTAAGATGACGCATGGGTGCCTTGAAGGGAGTGTGCTCATGGACAGACTGTCCCCGCGGTCAGTGGTGTAGTAATGAGGGCAGGGTATGTGGAATTCAATCATCAAATCTGTACTTTTCATTGTGAAAATGTACAAAGTTCTCCCATGTCTTATGCGTAAACAACAGTCGGATCTAATAATGTGGTGGAAAACAACCAAATGTTTGTCCAACAATTCTTGAGAAAAAGAAAGTTCAAATAAATGCCTATTATTAAATCCACTTTTGACTCTTAGTATAATTTTTTTTAAATAAAAGTCGGCAAAGTTTAACAGAACTCACTGTGAGTCGAGTTGAAAGAAGTACTTAACATTTTCATGAATTTATGAAAAGATTTTTATACCAATACATGTACTACCATTCTAAGGAATATACAAACATTATACAAATATTGCTATGTTTGATGATTCAGATGCCTAATTTGCCCAAAACACCCAATTTGCAACCCCCCAAAAAATGAGTGTGACAGAAAAAAATAGGATTCATTCACACTTCATATAACAAAAATCATGCAACCAGTGAATGATTTTCGTTCAAAATTCAACGCTGAAAAAAACAAAAACATTTAAGACAATTTTCATCCCAAAAATTAGGTAGCATTTCTAAGAGTTAAGGCCTGTAAATATGCATAGTAAAATTAATTACAAAATGACTTGACCAAAGAGGATCACATAAGTCTAACTTTTGTCTGTATTGGTATGAAATTATTCCATTGGCATTGAGAAATATTTTGCATGGAGATGTTTTCATGCTAGTTTGATGCAAAGAAGCATCTGATTTGGGACGATTAAAATTAGAAGACAAAAGAATCATCCTAAATTACAGAAGGATCAAATATCAGTTTCAGTCATTCCCAAAGCTCATATTCTGACAAAAGTCGAACAGCCATCGTCCCTGACAAAATTCCTTTTAACCAAGGAGTAAAATAGTCGGACAAAATCAAGCGCCAAGACACCATAAATGCTGACCCAATATAGCCGAGCATGGCCTCGTAAACGTGTAACACTGACTGCAACTACAAGAGAAAGATCACTCTGGCAAGTCTATCGGCATCCAAGCTTCACTAACCAATTGATTTTCTCTCTTTTTCTCTGCCGTTTTTCCTCCTGCTCCATCGTTCCCTATTGCTGCTCTATCGACTTCCTCTCCTGTTTGGGCCCATAATCGGTTTTCAATAACCAATTCACAAGAACTCCTCTTGCACTCAATCACCCATAGCGTACAAGAACAAGAAAGCTGTCCTTCACAACATCAAGAGAAGAAAGCAGGGGAAGAAAAAAAAATAAGGGAGCATCATGGATGTTTTGGGAAAGTCATAGCATTGTCGGCGGTGTCAGCATGGTTGAGCTACACCGTTCAATAATATCGATCCGGCACACTGCAAGCCAGCATGCCTCCCCGCTGCTTCATTAGGCAGTCTCAATTAACACACAGCCTGTGCAATTACTTCCATTGTGATTTCTGTCTCCTGACATGGGCTAAGGAGAGGAAACCGTCTCGGTTGTATTACCAATTGACGGATGCTGGGATGAACTTGAAGCAACAGACTTGGCCACATCAAAGGGAAAGTCTATCGTTTGGCCGGATATCGAAGCTTTATGGCTAATGAAATTGAAGAAGGGTGCGACACCCTCACAGTTCTAGATTCTTAGTGGGAGGAACATTATGGAGGAGTGATATTACATTAGAGGCACGGGTGCCAAACAATAAAAAACCTTTGCTGACTTACATGAGACATTTATCGTTTATAATACATTTAACATGGCTGGACGACATGTATTGATTGAGCCGATCATCTTAGGGAAGTAAAGCTTCACAATGCAAAACTATTTACATCAGAGTGTAATATCTGTGTCTGAGAATTCTTAGATGCAATCTAGTGTGGCCATGGCAGCAGGGTCAGCACATGTCACTGAAGGGAAACTTAAGAATCTCATAAGGAGTCACCACTGAGTAAAAAAAAACCAAAAGAATAGTTTAAAAGAAATCAAAGTGAAATAGAAGTGGTATTAGTATTATAATGAAATGCTATCAAGCCTATCTCCATCCATAGGTGCTGATAACTGTAGTTGTCTAACCCATGAGGCTCAACTACATGGGACATCTTAGAGCAGAGCTGCATCTTGCAATCAGAGAGGTTTTTGTGCAACAATCAGGGGGATGTTTAGAATTACATTCAACATAATAGGGAAAAAGTGTTCATAATCAGGGAGATTTTCAAATTTGCTTATCAGAACATGGAAATGTTGGTTGGTTTTCAGGGAACTTTCTGCAGGATCAGGGAGTGTTGGAAGCCCTTTTACATATACTTTCAATAAGCATAACCCCTTCAACCAACTTGTCTAAATGTCACCACTATTGGTGGTCAAGCTTTAATCAAAGTGGTCAAGCTTTAATCAAACTAACTACAAGGGGTTTGTATTTTGTGAAAAATGAAATTATAAGAAATTTGAGGAGTCACCTATTTTCTCAATTTTGACAGTAATTTAGATGCAAATATTTCTTTGGAGGCCTGGTACTGGTATGAACTCTAGAATCAGTGAGCTTTCAGATGGAAACATTTCTTTGGAGGATTGGTACTGGTATGAACTTTATAATCAGTGAACTTTCAGATGGAAATATTTCTCTGGGGGACTGTACTTGTATTCACTTTAGAATCAGTGAGCTTTCAGATGGAAACATTTCTTTGGAGGCCTGGTACTGGTATGAACTCTAGAATCAGTGAACTTTCAGATGGAAACATTTCATTGGAGGATTGGTACTGGTATGAACTTTATAATCAGTGAGCTTTCAGATGGAAATATTTCTTCGGAGGATTATGAGCTTGATGATCAGTGAACTTTCAGATGGAAATATTTCTCTGGGGGACTGGTACTGGTATGAACTTTAGAATCAGTCAGCTTTCAGATGGAAATATTTCTTTAGAGAATTGGTACTGGTATGAACTTTAGAATCAGTCAGCTTTCAGAAGGAAACATTTCTTTGGAGGATTGGTACTGGTATGAACTTTAGAATCAGTGAGCTTTCAGATGGAAATCCAGGAAGTGATAAGCTATGGATTACTCCTCCTAGAGGATTGCCGTCGGTGCTCATCCTCTACATCCACACTGAAGATCATTTCCGGGAAATGTTTGGTAAAGGAGTTCATGTCTGAGTGGTTAAACATAATGGATCCCTAAACAACAATTTAAATACTGTAGTGACTGATCACTCTTACAGAGGAGAGCACACGGAATAAATGGTTTGAGGACAAAGCCTGTGTAAGCAGTTTGAATGTGTTGCACTCATGTGGTTTATTCTATTCTGTATGATGTAAATGAAGATTGGAAAAAAAAAACCTATTTTGCAAGCATTGCTCCTGAAGACAATCACAGCATACTGATTGAAATGTTGAGTTGTGACATCACTGGTTCTATTTAGAATCATAACAATCATAAGCAGATCTTACGAAGCCTTTTATCGCACCCGAGGGCGTATCAAAGCGCTCATCTTTTTTTCTACAAGGTATGCAGAGCTATGTTTGAAATATAAAACCCATATATTTACATAGCACTAAGTAAGGGTTTACCAAGTGCTGTGGCACAATCTGCAGCCAACCATACCAGAAAAAACAGCAGGGCAAACCCCTTCTCTTAACGATAAGTGTACTGGGTACTTTTAAGTGCATTACACAACACATAGGACCTATGGCTTTCTGTCCCATCCGAAGAACGAGGCAATAATGGTTAAGTGTTTTGTTTAAGGACACAGGTGTCAAGACCAGAACTCGAACCCATACTCAGTAGATCAGAAACACTAGAGCTTGAGTCCAGTGTGATTGACCGCTCGGCCACGACATAGGAGATTTTATTACACATCTCAAACATTACCTTTATAGTCTTCCCACCATATTCCTATAAATTTATATCTCATAATTTGTATGTATCTGTTGGATTTTAGGTCAGTCTCAAAAAGTTACATAGTTGACACATAGTACCTTTCAATTGTAAACATTTTACTTTGACAGTATTACAGATGGAAATATCTTTTTGAGGATTGGTTCTGGTAAAACATTTAACTTTGGTCAAATTGCCTTAACAGATGAATTAAACGCACACCGATACTCTCCAAGTGATATCAACGTTTAACATCAAAATTATTCTGATGATGTTAAACAACTCAGTAGAACATCAGTGTATATGTGTTTTCCTACTTGATAAATCACTTGTAGTCTTCCTGCATAAATATAATAATCATTAATGTTCAAGTTAAAACATCTGTCCTCTTATTATTCATACATGTACATGTAATTGCTATTGTCAACATGGAATAAGTGTCCGCTGAATTTAATTGAATTGAATCTCTTGGGTGGAAAATTCTCCACAAAAACAAACTTGAAAAAAGTTGTAATCTTCAGTGAACATGATTGTTTAACTTTATTGCTTATTGATGACCTAGGATATAAGAAAGCTTGTTGGCTCATACAGTGGCATCTCAAACTACAGCCTTGTAAACTATAATAGCTTCTGGTTGAAACAGACAATACACTCACCAAATAAACTCAGTTTATTGCTTGCTGTTTGGACATGTCAAAATGCAGTCAGCAAATTTCCATCGTAATCTTGAACTACAATTTAATTAATGGGTTCAGTACTGTAAGCCCCTTTTACAGTTTCTATATGAATTTAATAAAAGTGGGTATAACTTAGTGCTTAGTAAATAAGGTTTATTTGTGATTACCAGACCATTTGTTTGGCAAAGATAGAAACAAATTTTGTTTGAAAAAATGTTATCTGTTTAGGGGTTTCCTTTTCTTTCTTTCTTTTTTTCTACGTCTTTTTTTAATATATTTTTTTATTTATTTACCTTTTTAATCTAACTACGTTTTATGAATGGGCTGTATCGGAAATATGCAAGGTGCTTTAAAAGCCATTGTTTAACCCTTGATAACTGCCTGGTAAGCTACACAATTTATTTCTGCCACTCACATCGGAGAAAGATCCGAGCGCGATGTAGCTCCCTTTATAAGGGAAATGATGAACACCATTGATGAAGCATTACATCACTCCATGACAATGATTCTAAACATCGTGCCAAGATGGGGTCTCCTCTTTAATTCAAGCTGGCGACAACATCATCAAGCCAGGGGAAAGAACAAATGGGAATTGATTGGAACCTGGTGACTTTGAGAAAGGTCTCAGACAATTCTGAGGGGTTAGATTACAATATGACTGATGGAGGAAGATGGAAGGATGAGGAATGATGAATAGGATGAAGACCCAGCTGAGTCAAGACACAAGGTTCCCCAGACTGTAACTTGGGACTAAACAGACAGGAATTTAATTGCTGGTGATCAGTAAAACTGATAACAGGTAATAATAAATGTTCCAAGACAGAGCCGGGCTGTACTAGATGTGAAGAAAAGTACGTTTAGATCGATAGTCTACAAGATTGTGGGTACAGTTACACATCATCAACAATCCCCATGGAGTTGAGTTTGCCATCTCAGAGATACGACATAAATGTAAAGCAGAGGGATTCTGAAAATGTATCGCATTACGGCACATGCAAACTTGCAAATAAGTCGATAGTAAATTCAGGACAATGTCAAACATTTGTCTTAATTTGCTGACCAGCATCTTTTGTTTACCAAAAGACCATTTGAAATGCGCCGCCTTGAAAGTTTACCGCAATGCATCTTGGGAAACCGACTACAGTTTAAAAAAATAAAATAAAACAGTCAACATCGACGCCATGCTGTATTTTACGTGTAACCAGTCCAGGTTTTATAGCTGCGTAATGCAATACTTTAAAATCAAAATGAAATGATGGTTGCCAGTGTTGCTTCCACTCAGATTTCAACCCAGAATCCTTTGTGTGCCGATTATGTGAATTGGGACAAGCATATGGGCTATTGAGAAACTGCACGAAAAACGTAGGAAACACGTTTTCTGTAAGAACACTTCAAGACAAAGATTATAAACTGTGCAGTTGCTGATTATTTCTGAGATAAGTCAACCATAACTTGATGATTTAAAACTTGAAATAACTTCAGGTTCACCTAATGCCATTAAACTTGAAATATAAGTGTCTTCGATTCAAAGCAAAGTACAGGGTTTTATAACTTTCAATCTACTCGGAAAGTTTCATTTTGAAAGCTCACTTATTATTAAGTTCATACCAATCCTCCAGACAACTATTTCTGTCTAAAATGCTTTCATTACTGAGGCAATAGCATCTGAAGACCCCCCAATCACTGTGGCTTATTTCGATTGCCGCAATTCAAATAACCTCACTATGAATGTGCCCAAACTCCCCGTCAAAATGTAAAGCGCTTTCATTGTTTTCACCGAGGAAATTTTCACACGCTGTCTTTATGGTGAGTTTATTGCAAAATTACAGTTCCTTCACTAAATGACTGCAGCATGTGATGGAGATATGCTTGTAAGTGATGCATTGATGCATACATGCTGTGCTACTGCTTATGAGTAGTCTGCCATGCCTGATCAACTGCTTTGGATCTTCAGAACAACAAGACTGTCACAAGCTATAACAGAAAAATAAGTAAAAACTGATTAAAAACAGCCGTGCACAGACAATAAAAATGCCCTGAGAGCAGAGCCCTAAACGAGGCAAGATTTCACCCTGCGCTATACCCATAGCACTCTTTAATAATAGCGTGTACGACATGTTCCTCGTTCGCGTTGGGGAAAATTGACGCAATTGAATTCCATTCCCTAAAATAGCGTTCGTCACCTCCCCTTTGCGAAATGCGCAGAGCGGTAAATTACATTAGACTTGAATTAGCTTCTCGGCTGCTGCAGGCGTCTTTGGTGCAATTTTCATCATTACGGCTTGGGATGGAGAAAAGATGTTTGGAGCAAACACAAACACGTCAGCGGCAAACTGTTTGTCACATGTGAAGGGTAGGGGAAGGTCGTAGGCTCTTGATTGGACATGGAGGGGAGATGCTACTGGTGGAGACCTGACGGACAAATACATCTTATGAACAGCCTTGAATTGTTCAAACAGTCTCTTCGTGTGACAGACTTGAGAAGAAGGCTACATCATTGATCACAACCTGTCTTTCACATTAGTATCTTGTTCATGACTTCAGGTTTTTTTTCATCTGAAAGTGAACAAGATACAGTGGAGCAACTTCAGACATTACACTCTCTTAATCGCTCAACTTCGTCAATTGTTAGTGTTTGTTTTCATATTATATTCTTTTATTCCTTAAATTGATGTCCAAGTATTGTGAGAAGTTGTTGTCTATCTATGGTGCATTAGAAAGGACAACATCCATCTAGTATAATTTCTTGAAAGTTTACGTAGTGATTGACAATGATAGTTCTAGTTTCCAAAGAACTTCTCAATCCAAATGAAACATAAACATCCCCAACTTTGATAATACTATCTGAGAGACCATACTCAGCATCTACAGGTCCTTTTTATCAACAAGCTGCAACAGAGTTGTATGTTGACTGAGTTCAAAGCACTAACACCTATTTGAATGTTCCATTGTAGTTTTCTCTGCACTTTGTTCCGTCCTGTCTTGGCCGGATCGTATAAGAAGGAAGTTTGGAATGAAGAAGAGAAGTGGAAATGATAAAGAAGATTATCTGAGACTCGTGACTAAGACCGAAGAGGATTCGTGTCGAATGTTGAAAGGGAACTCAGGAGGGACAGAGAGAGGGGAGTGGAGAGGAGAGATGGTGCCTTGGTGATGGAGGATGATGAAACAGTAAGGGGAACATTGGAGAGAATCATAATAGATGATCGTGAAGACGCCAACAGTACTTTTGAGCAAAATTTGTAGAGATGTTCTCTCATGCATAATCATAATCTAAAAATTCTCCTTCATCACTGAAAATTAAAAACATGCATCGGGAGAGGTTTTTTGGTTTCAATGGTCTGGGAAGGGTCTAGCAAACCTTTCTAAGAGATTTCTGCTATTTCTGGCATCTCCCTGCTGACAGGGTTATTATTGCCAAATGCTGGTGCAATCCGTTCAAGTGTGGTGAACCGCAAATCCTCAAATCAACCTTTGGAATAACATTATATTATTATTGAGCAAAAATGTTTCACTGTGTAAGCTGTTTCACCTACACAATAGCACAACCAGAATGTCGTCGTGTGCGTGGAAGAAGGGCATCAGCAATTAATGTGAAAAAAATTGAGTTTCAAGACAACTGAGTGTGACAGTTTGATCGGTTCTGTGCCATACATTAGTCATCCTAGGAAGGTTAAATTCTGCATGGGAATGGGAAAACCACCTCTTTGGGGTAATTCTAGCAGCAAAAATGGAACAGTAATGCCACATTTTTTATCAGGCGCCATTTTACTGTTTATGACCTTTTGTTACTAAAAAAAACCTCTTTTGTGTGCCTTGAAGTAAGGCGTAGAGCGGCACTCGACGATATGTCATCTCTGCTGATTCTTGTACAAAAATGCTATTCGTCTCTCCACTCTTATACCGCGAATGCATTTACAACTATCAACATTCACAATAATCTTAGCAGCGGTACAATGGTTATTCTTGGCAATGTCTCTCAACCAAGGTTGAACAGGTTGCAGCTCGCATGTGAACACGAAAATAGTTTGACAAACGGATTTGGTTTTATAGTGAAGGTATCACATCATTGATTTTGAAAGAGTACATTCATTCTCATCATTCCGTACAGCCAACCTGTGAAAGTTTAAACCAAATTGATTGTCACATTCAAGTGAAAACAATGAAAAAATGTTAATGTTTTTCAGGAACTTTGTGCATGTTCAAATTGAACTTAAAATTGCGGTAATTGAAATGAGGACGTTGTTTTGGGGAGTATTCAACTTTTTCCCCCTAATTACTAAGAGTATACTGTAGTTCGTCGTGTCACTGCAAAAACGTTGTATCTCGGCGCGAACTTGTTTTGCAAATACACCCAGGCTGTTTTAAGCCAGATACAACGTATTGACAATTTCAAACTCGCGCGCAACTTACGAGCTATTTCAGGAGATACAATGTTTTTGCACAGACACGACGATTTAATCTTCCAAGTCCCCCATCACACATCTCCTTTATACTGTGCTGCTGACAGAAGCTGATGAGAGAGTGTAATGTGGCCAGGAGGAGTACAAGGGTACACACTTATCCCCTTCATGATGCCAGTTATCAAGGGAATGTATTCTTGAAGGATGAATCTGATTTTATTATGTCTCCATGACGGTCATCTGACATTCCACACTACAACCCGCTACTTGTCAAAGCAATTACGATCATTCCATAACTCACTTGTTATCATACAGCATAGCTCACGCCTTCCAAATTACTTGGTGCAGAAATTAATTTCCCCAGGGGGGTGGTGGGGGTGTCATGGGGGTAAATGGTTCCTATTCACCATTCTACCTTACAAACCTACATGAGTTGCTGCATCCGTGGCTGCAACTCCCACTGGAGATCCAATTGCCAGAAGAACCAAATTCTGGATCAATATTATTATAATTAAAATGTATGCAGGAACTGAGGACCATTATTAAAAGTTGACATGCCAATCGATGGAGTCACACCTGGTGCTGATTGTGTTCATGCAGGGAGCGTACTCCAAACTATCAGTATGTGGAGTATGCCATGTCTGCCGCAGCGGTAATCATGGTCTACCTGTCGCAGCATAATGTGTGGGATCTTTGTTTTAATAATGATTTTAATTAGTGCGGTAGCGAGGAGGGGGGGTGGTTTGGAGATTCAACCAACAAATATTGGCCAGCAAATATTTTGAGTTTCTGAGGTATAAAACAGAAAAAATAACACACAAAAAAAAAATGTGGAAGATTGGGGAGATAGCACTTAGAAACTCTATGTCACGCATGATAGCAGTCTACAATTAGTTTGTTGTCCCACAAAAAGATACGCTGTCAACGATTTTGTAATGAACTGCAAAAAAATCTACTTTAATTATTAGATTTTGGGTGTTAAGTTCAATATCCTTGCTCTTTATCATTGCTTTCGGTCTGACATTTCTTACTAAAACAGTGAAATTAATGATAACAAATACTAGGGTTGAGGTTGGACGAGTGTGAATTTTGTTTTAATGGCTTGCGGGCCTGTCCCCCTTATTTATAGACCCAGAATCGCAGAAATATTACAACTCTGGAGGTTTACAGACCCTGTGCATCACCAAAAATACAAAACTACAGGTTTGGACTCAAAGTGGACTATTTCTTTCTCCCTTTGGCGATTGCTTTACTTCTTTCAAGAACTTTGAAGGCTCAAAGAGGATTTTAGAAAATCCTGCAATCAGGAAAAACACTGAGAAATCACATGCCCGAGTTATAACTGACAGAGACAGAAGGTGACAGATAAAAGTTGTTTCATGGTATTTATTTGACAAACCTTGCAGGCGTGGTTCCGAATCCCACTTGAGTTGCAATTTGGGGTTGGGTTTTGGGGTGTTGTTTTTTTTTACTTGGAAAGCACAGTATACAGTGATAATCGCCCATCAACATCAGGGTCAAATAGAACGAATTAAAATATATTTTGCAATTGTTTATAAAGATTTGACAAATGAACATTCTCTGAAATTTGAAAAAAAGAAACTTTAAAATGAATGGATAAGAGCATCCTATCCACTGTTCATATGATAATGGGGAAAGTCCTCCATGATAGTAGATAAGTGGAACCTCTATTGTTCCTCAACTCCTGTCTTAAGAAATTCCTCTGTGGGTAGAATTGTCATTTTAAATTCCTCTTTGAGGTAGTATTGTCCTTTTAAATTCCTCTTTGAGGTAGTATTGTCCTTTTAAATTCCTCTTTGAGGTAGTATTGTCCTTTTAAATTCCTCTTTGGAGTTTGAGGTAGTATTGTATTTTTAAACTCCTCTTTGAGGTAGTATTGTCCTTTTAAATTCCTCTTTGAGGTAGTATTGTCCTTTTAGATTCCTCTTTGGAGTTTGAGGTAGTATTGTCTTTTTAAACTCCTCTTTCTGAGGTAGTATTGTCCTTTGAATTTCCTCTTTGGGTAGTATTGTTCCTTTGAAACTCCTTGTAGGGGTAGTATTGTTCTTTTGAAATTCCTTGTAGGCGTCTTATTGTTTGGAACTCCTTGTAGGAGACGCATATTCCCCACTGCTTCAGTCTCCCATAAGTAGGTCAGTGTCAAAGCACATCCCACTGGCTTGAATATGTTACAGTTTTAATTCAAAGGGTATAGCAATAGCGTCAATATGATGGGTAGATACTACTGACGATACCATAGCAATGACAGTCTCACTTCATGGCTCCATGATCAGGGACAATTACCAAAGTTACCAGGATGGGTAAAATTATGGATCTGTTCATAGCTGGATAATAAAGTTGTCAAATTCAATGAGAAGAACGGTATGGCCACACAATATAAATGACATCCTCGCGACTGAAGGCCTAACACTTCCTCCAAGTTTAATAAGAAATGGAGGTATGAAATGTATCATAGATCAAGGCCCAATATCATGGCTTCCTTCACACAAGTTAGCGACTAATCTGCCTTTGAAGTCCAATAATGAAGTTGGTTAACAATTTGGAGAAGTGGCATACCTCCACTAAATTTAAATTGTTTTGTCACCGTCCAAGGTTTTAACACGTTTGTCACTAAGACTGAGTTTCAGTGGGTACATGATGCTGTGTTCATTTTAATTCACGACTCACTGTCATTTGATTAATGTGACACCCACACCAAAATCATGCACTTCTCAGAAACAGAGAAACTGCCATTAAAAATCAAGACATACAAGACATCCAGCCTTACTTTTGAACATTCTATATGTTCTGAAATACGTACCTTAAAAGCATAATTGGGTGTTACGGTCATTTGAAAGCTTATCTTATCATCTATTTGATGAGTAAATAAACCTAGTTTGGGCAAGAAGTGCCTGCTTTAGGAACGGACAGTCGCTTACTTGTACTGTGTTAAATCTTAGGGTAGCTGTAGCATGCCTCACTTATTTTTATTTATTTTATGTTTTGGGTTTTTTCAATTATTTTTTTACCACGGTTGTCTTCAGGGTACACTTTTGGTAATTGTCAAAGACCAGTAACTGCACCTGGTGTATCCTAACACCAGCATAAAAATAACAATCCTGTGAAAATTTGGGTTCAATTGGTTATCGAAGTTGCAAGAAAATGATGAAAGAAAAAAAAACGCCCTTGTTGCATAGAATTGTGTTCTTTCAGATGGCTGAGAAAAGTTTCATGCCTGAAGCCTTTCTCAGATTCACATTTTTGGGGGTGAAAACTATACCTCTTTCTCTTAAATTACATTACTTCAAAGGGAGTCATTTTCCACAATATTTTGTACTATCAACAGCTCTCCAGTGCTCTTTACCAAGTAAGTTTTTATGGTCATTAATTTGTAGAGTATATTACCCAAAGTATACCCTGCCTTTAATTGACTGTCCTTTTTAGTTCTGTAGAGTTACAGGAAACGTTTCACAACCCGCTCTCTGGCCTGGTTTTCACTTGTAAACTTTTCTTCTTCTTTTTTACGATATATTTCTTGGATTGAATGATATGGCGTCAGTAAAATTGAAATATTGCATCCAAGACTTGACTGACTGTTCAGGAACCCAGATGTTCATAAAACAAATATCTTCCTTTTCCTTATTTGGAATTATGGGCATGCCCCTTGAAGAAAAAAAAACCCAGTCTTTCATTACCTCATTTTAAGAAACTTGAGGAGACCTAAAAGCTACTCTCCTCAAATTATTGAGGGAGAAGCTCTGTGCACTCCTCAGAACCAAACTGCGAAAATTGGTCCATAAAGTGAAATCGGAACTGTTCAGGGTATTATTAATTGAAGCACGTACAAACCCTGACAGTTCATCATGCATACGGGATTGCAGGATTGGATTGACGGATTATTTTTTGTTACATGATCAAAGCAAAATAAACGCCACATCTGTTGTTAATTTCCTGACTGTGAATGACATTCTTTTCTTTTTTCCCCCGAAAACGTATAAAATCCACTTCAAAATGTTAGGAGTGCTATTTTTGGTACTCTTTGGACAAAGTATAACGGAGTGCAAAAAGCAGGACTCCGCAATTTTAATGATCTTCTGAGGAGCCAAAACATTATGTTTACAATATGAAGAATATGGAGACCATATGAATAGAAATCTGCAGTAGCTAGGCAGAGCCATGATATTGTGCCCAGCTAAAGCCCAGTTCATGCTAAACATGAAACCGAATGCGAAGTAAATTTTCTTGTGTCACAATTGGAAACAACGGGGCGTATTGTTTATTGCGTTTATTGTTTATTGCTTCGCTTTAGTCTTCAAAAGTATCATGCCTTCGTGTAATTGTCTGTTTATTATTCATCTTTGATGATTTTAGAGGGAGGAGAGGAAAAAAACCACAATAGAATGACAACAAAATAGCGACTTCTCCTGGTGACAAATACATGTTTTCTGGCTGGAAATGCCAAGGATATCAGCGTCGGCGAAGGCAATAACCAACCTTTCAAAATCAATCGCAAAACTTGATACTTTTACCTCTTCCAATAATTATTCAATCAGGAAAGCAATTATGAGGGGACTTTAAAATGACTCCAACCCAGCCCCCACAAATAGGCTTGCATTCATTCAAGCCATCCCCAAGGACCGGTAATCAATTCTTAATGAATTGTACCATAAAAAATACTCCGTAGGTATGACTGTATCAATCTCACAACACCCTACTGTCTAGATTCACCTTATTGTGAGACCGCAGAACCATCAAGTTCAAATGAGAGGGGGTAGGCACAGGAATTGATTTGTTTGTGTAATATGAGACTCTTTCTATATGGCAGATATTTTGTGGGAAAGATTATGTGGGTGGACAGGTTTATCTTTTTGAAACCAGGTGAAGAAATATATTAAAGGATTGTTTTTTCTCTCTCTATCCATCTCTCTCCCTCTCTAAATGGACTAAACTCATTAAAATATAAATACATCATGCCCTTTGGGGTGAATTTTCTTTACATTTTGTCTTCTAGCAATTTACATTTCCGTTATTAAGAATATTCTGTTAAAAAGTTGTTTTACTTCAGTGTGCCTGGACATCATGATAACTTATAAAGAGTCAGGGGCAAACAATGTTCATTGACATAGACACTCACGTTGATGATACTGCTATTTGTTTATTGTGTTTTCAGATTTTGTGTTCATATAAAAACATTAAACGAGTAAATTTTCAAAACAATTGTATAAAATGCCTCGTTGTAAACTTCCATTGATTCCAAATTTACAATCTCCTCTTAAATCAGCACTTGTTTATTGAGTTTATACACCAGCAGCAGGCCTGGAGTTTCATCTTATTTAGGGCAAGGCCACTTTGGCCTTCCATAGGAGGAAATTTTGAAAGGCACCAAGGCAAAAGGAAAGGACACCAAGGCCAAATTGAAAAAGACAAAAGGGCACAGGGGCAACCCTGTTTGCTGCCTGAAAATGCAAAACTCATGTAACTGTCCATGTCACTGGGGAAAAAAGGTAAAAAACCAATTGTTTACACGAGTGTGCACGATACTCAATTTGAGCAATCACTCTGCAAAGAATGACAACCAAGAAGAAACAAATCTTACATGTATTATGCATGTAGTACAAGTAGACACCCAACATACTGAGCTATTTTTAGTCCCCGGTTATGTATTAAAAGGCTTGCCCGGGGGCCTTGTCCGATTTTTTAATTGTGTTTATTAAGTCGTCAAAGAACATTTAATGTCTATCATTTATAACTTCAGTGTTAAGATTGGTTTTCACAATTTGAAATACATTGGTGACTTCAAGTAGTAATCATGAATTCTTACAGCCTGAAAGAATTACCCTAAAGTCATTGTACTTAAGGAAGAATTTCTCGAACACAAACAAATGTAAATAAAGTAACAATAACTGATGCCTCGAAGTATAAACACTCGACTAATTTGAATGCGGTGCAATTCTGCTCGTCAGCCCTGCCGAACTGCATCCCTTTCAGACCTTAGTAAAATAGGACAAACCACCACATTTACATGTATCTATCACTGCATCTCTCTTACATACAGACCAGTTAATTTATTCGCATGAATAATGCATCTTATGCATGTATTAACCTATTTACTTCTTGTGGGTACATACACACACAAACAGGTGCTGGACCTCACCTGTCATTACCTGCCAATGCCACAAGCATCCCTTGCCAACATGAGAGGTGACATTCACTGTACTTCCAGATTTCTCGCACTTGTGTGTCCAAACACAAAACCATTTCTTCACAAAAGGCCCTCTTTATGCGAGATCTCACCTAGACAGAATCTAGCCTCTTATTTGCATAATGTTATGTGTTCTTGCAGAATCAGATGGAACTGGGAGGGGTCGAAAAAAGGTAAATTCTGAAAGAGTTCTCAAATCTCTTGACTTTACAAGTGGATTTTTAAAGTTTAACATTACACAATTGAAATCATTGTTTTTTTGGTTTTTTTTACAAATTCACACATATTTGTTTTATGTGTGCAAAAACAAGACAGATTATGTCAAATAAATGCATAAAAATACTTTGGTAAATACTAACCATTTTGTTGATATTCCCTGTAATCATGGTACTATGAAGTAGAGATTATTCTTTTGTCTGCGTAATTTTTTTAATTAACGACTGTACAATTCAACAAGCTTATACAATGTGTAAGCATTGATAATTCCAAAGCCATGAGTCAAAGAAGAGACTCATATGTTGATATTTGAAGGTCTGTGGTAACACGGTGAATAAACACCTTCTTATAAAAAAGACATTGCAGTGTTCCAAGAAGAGCCAGTATGGACCAACTTGACATTTGAATGAGTGTGTATGACGCTATTCTCGGTATACTACGGCCTTATACAGAGTGTTACCACAACAGTAAAAATGCCTGCAAGAGTCTGCACATAACAAACAGTTCATTTTATTATGTATCATTCAAAGACATGCATTGAAAAAGCTGTTGCAATTTAGATAACAAATTCTGTGCAATTCATGATTGTGTTTTATTTAACCATACAGCTCCAGACGTATGATTTTATTTCACTTTTTTTTTACTGAATTCAAACCCTATGAACGTAGCAACCATCTCTGCTTGTGTTATTTTTGTTCTTGTCTCGTTTATCAAAGCACTCAATATTCAGTTACTGATAAAGTAATCCGTTGAAGTGTTGAGGTAAAAGATGGCCAATCCACTGGTCAAAGCTTAAAGGTATCAAACAGGATTAGTATAGGATAACAAACCAGTTATTCATTTTTTAGTCTGAAAGCTTACTGATTATGAAGTTCGTACTAGAACCATTTTTTACTGTGAAATATTTCCCTCTGAAATGAAGTCATAATCAAGAAAACTATCTGAAAACCTAAAACAATATATGGTTTTTTTCCCTTCCTTTGCTCCTCTTTTTGCTATAAATAAATATGTTTGTGTTTGTTCTTGTTTATGCCTCGGATGAAGGTCCGGTCTGGATCGAAAGCTAAGGCCATCTCCCCTACTAA
>CM021527.1:10313846-10331374 GCA_010994315.2 Pisaster ochraceus
AAAGAAAATTTGATTTCAAAGTAAAACGTAGTCTTACTTTAAATATTTCTCGTTCTGACATTAATGTGCGAGACTTGCTTAGTTTATTCCTGTACCATAGAGCAAGGTATCAGACAGACCTTGGGCCGGTTTCACAAAGAGCTAAGATTTGACCTTAAGTGCCAGTCACTCTTGATTGCTAAGCAAAGAGTGATGTCACAATACAAATCACTATGGCAATACTGACAAGTCATCTTAAGATGAATCTTAGTGCTTTGTGAAATCGACCCCAGCATTCACCTGTTTCACTATCATTGCAAGACACACTCTGTGCTCATTAATTTTACATGCACACACACACACACACACTCTCTCTCCCCCTCTCTTTCTTTGTTTCAGGTTTCTAAGCTGCTATTAGAACTATCTGTTAATAAAAAAATGATCGATGGCCCTATAGACCGAAATACCCTGCTGGGAGAGAAAGAACAACTGGAATCATCACACACTGATTAGTATCTGTTCACTACACTAATTGATCAACACAATTTGTTCCAGCTTATTAGGGCCAATTTTAGGCTAATTATGTTAAAGGTTATAGTAGACTCACAGAGTGGATTCTTGTCTAGGTCGTTGAACGGTTTGATTTTTTTTTTACTGGGACAATTTGCTTCCTATATAACCTAGTTCTTTGACTTGGTGCTCCTTGACAGATTACAGAACCTGCCTAAAATGGTGACCTAGAAATTATGTCTTGTCAAGGTTTGCAATGTTTTGTCAATAAATATATATCTTTTATGGTACGTGCATCTAGCTATTCTACCCCGATCCGCTGCTCTCCTCTGCTTATACAGAAGGTTAATCAAATATTAGACAATACTTTACGAAAATAAGGTATTTCACAAAGGAATTTTTTAATGGGGGCTCTTCAGCACACATGGTTTGCTTAAAGTAAAATGCATGTATGTTTAATTCTTACAAGCAATGAAATGATCAAGCTGTGAAACATTCATACATTTCCTGTTCGATCATTGAAAGGCATGGCTGAGAATTATAGTAATAACACCCGCATGAACAAAATATTAACATCATTTTGGGGACATCATTTTGGAAAATCCAAGACTAAGAACACTCTATCTGAAGTGCTTTTGTCCTTCTAAACATATGGATGAAACACGTGAGAATTGTCCTTACTGCCTGTAAACTGATGGTGTAACAAAAAATATGGTCCGCCACTCAAAATACAATGCAGCGACAATGTAGAAAATGCATAAATGGAAGCTACATAATAAAACTGGCACTTGTCTCCACATTGTCTCCACGTACACCAATGCCGTTTACATCTTCTCTGTACAAGAATCTCTTGGAAAGCAGTTCCTTTCATTTAACACCAGGCATAAATAGAATCAAAAGTGATTTCATTAAACGCCTCCTCACTACCTCCAAACCTTCCACAAATCTGTTAAATCTCGGTCTGCTAATATTCCTTTAGTCTACAACCCTGTCTCTTACACTTGACTCTCGCGCAAAAATATGCTGACCCTGGGAGAAAGCAGACTACAGTATCGATCCACCCTTCAGGGTAAAGTGACGGACTAGGAGCTTGGATGCCGTTTCGCATTCAAAAGCAGAAAGGGCTTGATCTAAAAAAAATTCTATGCAAGCATGGTTGTGAATGAGAATGAAATTTGCGAGGACGTCCCTGTGTTGTATGACGACCAACCACAGCGAGGTGCCAGCTTATTAGTTGATTCATGACTTACAGTTAAAGATACAATCAGTCAACACACACCTACACTTAAGCAGCCTTCCTATCAGCTAGTGTGCATATTACTAATTACTGTACTCCAAATCTCCAAATCTTGTGTTGATGGTTCTTCTTCTGCTCTTTCTAAAACTGTGCTGATTTATAAAGAGAGAGATTGGTAGCTAGAAAATTGTTTGGATGGAGTAGTTTCTCCGTTACATGGCGTGTTGTTGCCAAGCGGTCAAGCGCATCGGACTCCTCAAGCTCCGTTGTGTTTCTGATCAGCAGAGTGGGGCGGTTCGAGTCCCGGTCTTGACAACTGTGTCCTTAAGCAAGATTATTGCTCCGTCCTTCAGATGGGACGTGAAGCCATAGGTCACGTGCATTGTGCAATGCACATTTTGTTAAGCAGTTACACATATCGCTGAGAGAAGAGGTCTGCCTCAGTGTTTCTGGCAGTGGCTGCAGAGTGCGCGACAGCACTTTGTAAAGCCTCGCTACAAAAATTGGGTCTCATAATTCAAAAAACAAAATTCAAAAATCTGTCTTAAATGTTTCTCTTTGTTCAAGCACCTCGAGTAGGCCTACCTTATTGGTAGATATGCATGCTATATAACACCCGATATTAATATTCAGTTAACAACTGAAAGTCCACCATTGGTAATTATATGAAGTCAATCTGAAAGCTCAGAGATTGTCAAGTTTATACCAGTACCAATCTCCCAGAGAAGGATTTCCATCTCCAAGACTGTCAATGGCAAGGAAATAGCATTGGAGACCAACAAATTGACTTATTGCTTAATTTAAGCGCAATAGAAACGGGCACAAAATCCCTGACAAAACATGGGCTTTAAGTTTTGTGGCTGTCTCCTCTAACACTAGACAACCAAACTTGTTTTAACATCGTTACAGGTTGTCTGTGTGGTGTTTTTTAACAAAAACTCGAACAGGAAAGATTTCACCCAATGATGTAGATTGCTTAATGCTCCTGCCACAACCCAGTGACTGAATGAACCAACACAACATTTTTTGGTTTGATGGTATACATGTACTTGCATTACATCTACACTTGCCCTTGTTTTCTGTTACACTCTGTCATTTTGAACCCTGCTGGTGCCTCCAATCAACTCTATTTGCTTTCAGACTGCACAGTCTCACCTGATGGCACTCCGTGTGGGATATGAAGACTTTAGGGTGAATCGCTTCGTCATCTGTAATGTCAAGTCTAAACCGAATTTGTTTTGATAAGAGGATGAACTAGATAAGGTTGCCAAACAGAACTACTTCACAACAAAGGTCATTTGGGGGATAAATTTGATCTTAAAAATAACAATCACACTTTAAGATTTCTATTTTTTGTAAAAAAAATATTTAAAAAAACATTCTGCAGTATTTTTTTTAAGCACAAGGATCTTTTCATTTGTCAGCTTCCAGCATTTGTGGGCAATGTGTCGCTCACACTATACTATAACCACATCATCAGAAATACAGTCTTGTTATTTAGATATTGAAATGTTGTAATATTGTTGAGATATCAAGTCATGAAACGATGATTTGTGATTACGTGGTTAAGAGGTGAATGTACCACAAGTACGGGTAACCATGGAAATGCCCATCATGCCCATTCCTTCATGACTAAAAATCTAACCATCTATCCCTCTTTCGATGTACATAAAAGGTGGATTTTATTTCATTCTAGTTTCTTTACTTTATTGTTTCTTAACTGTTTTTTTTAAGGATGTAGATCCTTACGCCATTTATCCAGGCACACGATGGGTACATCATCTTTTACCAACAAATACCAACTGCATAATATGAATGCATGAAAATCAAGACAACTTTGTACAGGAGGACAACTGAAACAAGCAAACTCCTGAATGACTTCATTTAGAATTCTAAGAATTATTATTCCTCAGTGACCACATCTGGAAACCATGGAATAATTTTGGAGGACATTGGCACGGTAGTGCTATCAAATGAAAACCAACTAGGCATAAATTCAACTTCATTAATAAAGCATTAGACCAAAAAAGCATTTACATACAATGTGTGTAATTCAAGTATGCACTCAATCTGAACAATATTAACAACGGTTCAAACTTGATTTAACTTGATGGATTAAAGGGAGAACAATGGAGCATTTCAGCTTTTAAAATACTGTTTATTTCATTTTACTTTGTGCTGTTGAGGAGAAAGTTGTGAAACGGCATTACATTTATTTTAATCTTTCTCGGAATGAAACCATGGGATTCTCAAAGTGATAAGCACCTGTAACCCTAGCCTTTTGTCAAGGCCTTCGTGGCTTGCAGTGCCGCGATCCCAAGCGACACGAAGAGGAGACCACGCACGCGAGTGGCGCAGCCACTCGGCTCGCGCGCGTGGTCTGTCCGTCCCAGTCGCTCCACTGTTCACAAAGCTGTCCAAGCCACGATGGCCTTGACAAAAGGCTACTGTAACCCATACTACATGTAAGCCTGAAGATATATGCCTGCCTGTTTAGTATGTTTAGAGAAGATGATGAAGAAATGCTCAGCTGTAGAGGTGGGAGGGAAAACCTGCAATAAAGTAACTAGGGCAAAACCACAATCAGGTTGGGACTGACAACCAAATCTACATACAAAAACACTTAAATCCAGTTCAAGGCAGGATTCGACCAGGATCCACAGAGATGAAAAGCTTATTTTTATGAATTTGGTAACCTAGTTCCTGAATCTGGCAGTTATAGAACTTGTCCCCATAAAGGGATGGCTCTCTCTGGATAAATCCTTATTACGAAGTCATCCACATAAGTATGCAATTTAAACTAAGTTGGTACAAATATATCACTGTACATAAACCTACTACTTATCACCATGAAATATGTTTTTGTTGCAAAACATTGACTTTATGCAAAATAGCAAATCATGTAGGCCCTGATGATTAACCTGATGCCCTTTTCGCACATAAATAAATTCAAATTTTAAAGAATCTTGGATGATAACTGTGATTTTCAGACTTGATGGCTACTATACAAAATGTTGAATTTAATTGTTAAATGAATGACAGCAAGATAAAATTTAAATGAGCCAGTCATACTAACAGTTGTTGTCAATAATTATAAAACACTCTACATATTTACAATTCAAGTCTGGAAAGTTTAATGTTGTATGTTTGGAAGTTGAAACATGTTACCAATTATAAATTTGTTTATGCAATGTCATCATAACATTCACCATACATACTAAAAAAAACACACCATTTGGTCCAGCTAGGTATCCATATTGATCCTCGCTGTTCACCTCTCTCATTTGGTTCTGCCGTTGCTTAAACAAAAGATATAGGCCTAAACAACATGGTTTCGATGGGAATAGTTTGCTCAGTACTGTGTAAAGCTCCTGAAAGGATACAGTGGTAAATAATTAGCAAAACTAATGCTGTATGGATATTTTGGACAATGAATTTTATTTTTAAAGGAAACACTCAAAGGAAGATTTTACAAACACATAGGGCCTAATATTTGTACATCATAGAGGAAATAAATGTAAAAAATTAATGCATTTTCCAAAAGCAATTTAGAAAGGGTGGCTTTTTCATCACAAACTTGAGAATTTGTAAAAGTTTCTTTTAAAACTCAGCCCGGAGCCTTGCATATATATGTGGATTGGGTTTTCAGTCCCTACCTGATTGTGTGGGTTTTCACCATTTGGGGTTTTCCTCCCACATCTAAAACTGAACATTTCTTCTCGTTTCCTATTCATCCTGTGATTTGCGCTAACTGTGCTGTTGGATATGTAATAAAATAAAATAAAAACTCATGGATGGTCACCAAAATGCTTACATGCGGCTTTGATAACATCGTGAGGAAACAAGCTTTTTCTTGGCAAGATTTTAACAAGACACACAAACATCTTTATAGTATTTTTTGCACATCAATAATTTTCCCTAAAAATGCCACTAACGCCATAGAAACACAAGCCAATCATGCATGGCAGAAGGTCACATAGACAGAAGGTAGACTGCCTGACAAAGGTCATGTAACAGCTGGGCTTATGCCGCTGTTGGAACAGCTATGGTTGTTGGGAAATTTTAGTCCCAATCCCATGGTGCACCACCAACCATGTAACAGGTCAAAGATGCATCCACTGGGCAGAATTTGGAGTACAATATTCTTTTTACACTGAAAGCACAAATTCCTCGCTAAAAGCGAGGAATTTTCCTGAGACAACAGGTACAATGCGCAGTAGAGTATATTCATATAGGTATTGCGCAATATAAATGTCCATTAATAGTTTTTGCTCCTATGGTGGACAATAAATGCCTCCCATGCGTCTACATAAGACCATACTTGTGTTTATAAAGGCAGTAGTTCAGATTTCCGGTCTTTAAAAACATGGATGTTTTTAAAATGCAGTCTAAACAATTTTCACAAATTATGAGGTCAATTTTACCATGGTATTTGTCCATTGAGAATTTTACGTTACGTTAATTTGAATTGTATCAGCTTTCGTGCTGTCTTTTATCGAATTTGATTTCCAATAAAACATACCAGTTCTACAAAAAAACGATTGCCTGTCAAGGGATTTCTACTTCTAGAGTCTTTATGTCATTAAAAGAAAGACAGGTCTTTCTTTTTATTTTCAGTTTTAGAAACAAAAGTTGGAATTGAAAATTATCACCTCCAATTGGATTCAACCTGATTGAAATCCACACACAATTCAACAATGTTTATTTTGATTGCTGCAATCAAAATAAAGGGCCCAAGTTCATGGTGCTGCTTTAAAAGCACAATGGTAGCTAAGCACTTACAAAATTATGCTTACCGGAATAAAGTTACCAGCCGAACTGTCATGTTACATGTACACTTTGTGACTGGTATCCTGCTCATTTCTGCTTAGCAGAAAATTTTTAAGTAAAACTTTCTGCTTAAGCAGCTCTATGAAATTGGGCTCAGGATTTGTATTGTGTTTATTATAATGTGTTGTAACTGACATCTAGACTAGCAGTAGAGGGTGGTTTTAAATCAAACGATGTATTCTAAATTTTACATATTTTTTGTTTTTTTGTTTTAACAGTTCCAATCAGTAGCGTACCTAAGGGGGGCACGTGCTCCCCCCCAATCGATGGCAGTGCCCCCCCCCCCCATTTGGAACCCACCATTCTCTTTACATATCAAGATCCAGGTTTTTTTAAGTGCAAATGGAATCTATAATTGATTTGTCCAGCAGTGCCCCCCTAGAAAAAAATGGTGCCCCCCCCCCGCCCCACACTTGTGCCCCCCCTAAAAATTTACCTTCAGTTACGCTGCTGGTTTCAACCATGAGCATAATACAAAAATATCATTTGAGATATAGATCACCAGAGCCTTAACCAAATGTATAGTAATTAGTCAGCTTAATTACATGGTTGAAAACATACATCAAAAAAATGTAGCCTGTAAGTAGTGTAACTGTAAGCTTAAACATGTGGCTACACAGACAGACAGTGGATGGACCTGTTGTGTGACTGGGTGCAACCCTGGATGTAACAGAACAGTAACATTCCAGTAACACATTCCTCCATGATGCAACAGCCAAAAGTCTACATTTTAATTGATCACCATTCAATTTGAATACTATGCTGTATATAAATAATGACAACAACGCTTGCATAATGTATTATTGTCCAAACGACCGCCTTGGCAGTCGACAATAGTCACCGCATTCAAAAAGTATTGAGCTGCAACGCCAGACTAGCCGACTACAACAAAACAGTTTTTGCAATACCTTACCACTGTTGTTAATGTCGCCAAACCTGTTAACGCAATTGCTTTATTTTTTTTAAATACTGGACACAACATCAAAGTATTCACTAATTTTTTAAATACTGAACACAACATCAAAGTATTCGCTAATCGTGAGTACTTACATCATTGACAGTTAGGATCCTCTGAAGCTAGATCATGTGCGAGTCCTGACTGTGTTTACAATTTGTAAGCCTACATTGTACACACTCTACCAAGACGAGGTATACATCCGTTACAATGAGGTCTGTCTGGATCGCACAATGCTGTAGTGTATAGCTATTGTACACGCACAATTACAGTGTTTATAATCAACTCCCATCAGCTCGCGCGGTGTGATTAGTGCAGTCGCTCTCAACAAGAGAGGGCGACCTTTTATTTCAATGAGCCGCTTTGTCCCAAAAATAATCCGCACCACCGTCTCATCCTTTGGTCCTTTGGTTCAGACGCTTGGACCATTGATCTCCATTTAGATCAAAGGCTGGGACGGAGCAAATCTTATCCAAAGGTTATTCACTTACATGAACCTGTGCCTCAGTTTCAAAATAAAAAAAAATAAAAATTGCCGAATTTTGCGTTTGACTGGAATGTGATTTATTCGACATTTTGAACAGATTATTTCCGTCCGAGTCATCGGGAGAATTTGGAGGGGTTTTCTTTTACACCAGACCACTTTTTCATTTATCACATTCTTGTAATCATAAAGTTTGTCACAATTTCGATGATGAGTCTGGTAAATTGTAGAAATAATAATTTTTGTATGAGCGTTATTAAATCTTCTAACCCCAGCCTCATAAATGAATCAATGAATGAGACATAATGCGTTGTTTGCAGCCGTGATTGCAAGTAGGATTCTCCCGTGTTAGTCGTCAATTCAGCTAGACAACCGTTACATGGATACCCTCAATATTATAAAACGGGATACCCACTACAGCTCGTAGTGGATAACCCGGCCGGGAGGACGAAGGGGGCCACCAGTAGGTTTTGTATTTGTTGTGGTGGTGGTGTTTTGTTTTGTTGTGTTTTTCTTGTTCGTGAAAGGAGCAGGAAACTGTACAACCGACCACAAGAGAAACTGACTGGGTCAATTTGAAATATTTGTTGTTTTAACAAAGCAAAAATGGCTAGAGCGGGACTTGAATATCTAACCTCCGGATTAACGCTTCGGTGCTCCAACATGAGCTAGTCATCTATGACCCATAGCAATGCTTGCAATCTTCTTATTTTGTCAAGAAATTTGTGTTCCGGGTGCCAGTTAGAATGTATTCAACCTGTTTGAAATATCATTAAACCATCAGCTACCACCATTGAAATAAGTAAATGGTTCACACGAATGGAACTATATATTATGTAAAGACTTATCGCTTTAAACAAATAATAGCGATTAAAATCCATTGTCTTTTTGGTAAAGTTAAATAAAACATTTCAAAATAGTGTTTAAAGTGTTTTCTAGACAGTATAATATGAACAAAATCATTTATTATTATTTAGGACAACTTACCTTGTGTCGAATATGTTCACATAATAACGTAATGAAGAGCAGGGGGAAAGAAACCGATGTATGATTTCCCCCATCCGACATGAGACGAGAGACAAATTTCCACCAGCCCTTTGTAAATCCACAGAGTATATAGGTTGGTGAAATTTGACAGTCTCTAGACGAACAAGATGACCGTCAGCACTGATAGCTAACGTGTTGCGAAATGATGAGCGATCTATCCGGTACACCGATATAAAAGGATGAGACGATCATCTTCATAAAGATGTGACAATGGGGCATTGGGGGCGCTCTTCACTTATAAAGGATTTTGTCGTATGCTGGATCACGAGTGATTTGCTCACTATCGACCATTCAAGTTCTCCCCGTCCCATAAAAGTACATTTTGTTCAATGGACAGGAGCATAAGACAAGTGAGAAGTAAACATTCTTATTTCTATTTTTCATGAAGCACTTTACCAACGTTGCTTTCCCACATACCCTACATGAAAAAAATAATAATGTCTGTCATGTCTGCATCGAACTCATGCTCCATTTTATACTGTGTACAAACAATAATATTGCTCATGGAGCTATAAAAAGTTTTTTTTTATAGTTCCATGCTCATACAAAGAGATGTAACTTTTCTTTTAAAAAAACAATCTTTTAAATTCAAATATATTCTTGCTTCTATAAAGTGTAATATTCCAGATTGCAATCATTCACGGTTTAACAAATCCCTTATTTTTATCACTTGAACCGCTAACAGCGTTGACTCTCATTTTCAGTTTTTGAAGCTCGACTTTGAACCAGAGAGATATGTTTTCCAATCTGGATGTGTTTTGAAGATGTTTTCTTTTCGTTACTGAATAAGTTTAATAACAAACTTATCATCCAATTCGGCAGTTCGTCTGTAAGGTGGTTTCGTGTTGTGGCGCGGTGCGTCATCTCGTAAATCGGCGGTGTGAGTTCAAATCCCTTTCCGTCAAGATTCTAAATTTTTGCAAATGAATAAAACAATTAATGTGCCCGTCTATTAACAGAAACATTTCAGCAAGGAAAGGTTTTCATGTCGGTTGGAGGAGTGTAGTTTCCGAACCTCTCTCTGTCTTCTTGTTTTATAAAGGAAGTTAGTCTTTTTCCACTTTTGTATAATAGTTTGGGTCTGTCGTCTACAATGCTTGGGTTAATCTGACAGCCTCACACTCTTGCAATCTATAGTTGCGATACACAATTTTGCCGGGGGTGGGGTGAGGGTGGGGTGGGGTGGGGGCGTTTATTAATTATGTAAAGATAAAGCACATGGAATACAGCTCGGTGACCTTTGGGTGACAAGACGAGATTGCGGCCAAAATGTTTTTAACGATTTTTCGCGATATGATTATTACTATACTGAAGAAGAAGAAGAAACAACATAAATAAATACATAAATGAATAAGTTGATTCAATTTTAAAAAGCGTTGGCCTTTTGGCATTAAACATTATTTTGTGAAAGCACCTGAGTGTCCAAATTTGATTGATTTCTTAACTGTAATGGTATTTTTGTGTGTGTTATTTTTGTATTTTCAAAGCGATGGTCGTTTTCCATTTTGTCCATCACGCAGTGTTTTGCTTAGTGTAGTTCGTGAAGTCTGTGGAGTTGCATGGGGGTGTAAAAGGGCATCTGAGGCGGTGATTCAAGGTGTGGTCAGCTTGTCTGCATTTTATAACTATGACAGTGCCGGTCTTGTCACCCAATCGGGCCAATGTAGCTTTGGATCCACCGGTTTTTGTTCTCACAGGATTGGGAGTTTTCCTCTTTCGACCACAGCAGAGTCTTGTTCGAAGGCTAAAATACTCTGAAAGAGAAAGACTCTGCTGGAGCTGAAAATCAGGCTGATAACCCTTTATATGCAAAAATTAAAATATCTGAAATTATAATAAACAGTTTAAAATTATCATGAATGTAGATCTCCATTATTGGCGGGCCTTCATTGAATTTCTCCCCTCAATAATTATAATGGCTACCACTAGAGACATGACTCTATTGACACTGCTCCGGTAAAGACCTAGCAGTGTAAAACCACACCCCAGCTGAGCTTCCTAAAATTACTGTTTGTAAAAAACTTTATTCTTTTTCTGAGCAAAAGCCGTAGCTTTTACAAACCGTTGATTGACAAATTATGTTCATAATCCATATACATGTATTACAATACATATCAGGGAATATTATATTAATCAGAGTGACGCGAAGCTTAATATAAACTTATATTATTCTTCATGTTTTTTTATATATTTTTTTTATAATATTGGTCATGGATCATTGACACCGTTTTCTTTTTGAGGCGCATTGATTCACACCGTAGGTCCTTTTGTTTGGTAAGCAGTTTTAAACAGCTAATTATATTTTCTTATTTTCGATTTTGCCACGAAAGTATTTCACGGTGGTTAAAAAACTCCTTTGTATTTTACACGAAACACGAAGAAAACAGACTCGAAGTATTATTATTAATGGTGTTTAAAAAAAAGGAAATCAACTGAGCAACAGAGGGCAGCAAACTCCTTGCCTTAAAATGATAGTTCGTGGGTTCCCGCTGCACTGTAAACAGGAACAGAGTGGATATAGCAGAACATACCAGCGATACTTTGCTAATGTTGCATTATATTATCGTGATGATCATCATTGAGTGCGAAGCCGCCGTACCGTTCGTGATGTACTTCTTGGATATTACGTGTAGTCAATAAGAATCTATCCCAAATACTGTGTCGTTTACGACGAGCCAGCAAGGATAAAACTACCGCTGACAAAACCAGACAAATTCAACTTTGGCATCTCTGTATCTTCAAGTTGGTGGTCATCCATTCAAATTCGGTAAGTCACACTAAATAAAGTGACATTTGATGACTTGTTTCATGTTACTGTAAGTTGTGGTAGATGAAGTTGCTAGTTTAGTATGTTTCTTTCCTACTGACTATTTTTGCTGATGATGTGAAAGGACACTGTCCCCGTCATGGACATGGTGCTAACATAACTTCGTTGCATCTATTTCGTGATAAACTGTAAATTGAGCTATTTTGCACTGGGGCTTCACTCTAATGTTAGCTATGTCAGAGAATGGAGCAATGGTCAGAGATACGTAATGTTAAAGGGAATAATTAACGAGTGTTGATAAGGTCTTAGTTAAATGTCTGTTTAAACAGTCATGGCTGACGAATGAATTCCAAAAGGACTGGAGCTGAACTTTGAAGTGAAGGCGAGGTCTTTTTCGCACGGCCACAACCCTGCACAGTTTTAACGGATGTTTAAGACTGAGTCACCGCTCGTTTATTCCTGTTCATAAATACCTAATTAATTTTTTTTTTTAAACATCCAAAAACCTTAAAAAGCTAAATACAAATCTGACAGTAAGCCTCAGCTCACCTCAACACAGAGTCAAGGCTTCGACTCTGTGTAGCCTAGGTACATGTAGGTGTTGAATTTCACATCATTTTTTTTAACACTAAGTAGATCTTTCACAAGTTTCGAACTTGTGCTCGGAAGGTTCAAACTGACAATTTTTGCGCTCCGCACATGATATGATACTATGTGGTAGCACCCTCTTTTGACTCAATAAGGTCAGGTCATGTTTAAACATGGCTAACCATGTTTATATCGCATGTTAAAACACGGCCCTGTGATCTCCTCCTGGCCAATCAGAATGGATAATAAACTGTCCCAGCCTGCATGAATTAAAAATAAATAACTCGTATCTAAACAACTGATGTTTTCTTGGTTGAGAGTAGACCCAGTAACCACTAAATGAGGCACTGAACTCCTCTATTGAAAATAATTTTGACTTCGACTGTCATACTTCTAGTTATACACATTAACCGCACGCAGAGATCCTTATCGTTTGATTGGTGGAACACTCGTCATGTGTCATCCCATATTTTGCCATGTGTACTCTGTACTGCTGTGGCTCTCTAAAACTTAAAAGTTAATGTAGGAGTCCTATATGGAAAGTTATAGGACGCAATGAAGGCTTTGCAGCATTATTCCTGAAATAACCAAGGTGAGGTTGTGTCACGACGGACAAGGTAGAGTCGGTCACATTGTTTTAGAAGTGGTTTTTAGAATGTTCAGAGGGGGGCGTGGACGAGTTTCCTTGTCTTTTTTTGTGTTTATTGTGAAAACAATTTCAAATGAAAAAGATCTATGTGTGAGTTTCAAACAAATATTGAATGCATTTTGTTTGTAGATTGTTGCAGAATATAATCACTTGAGGAAATCTGGCTTTGCCTCATGAAGTGGAAGACATTCTAGTCCAGATTTCACCTTGTGATTGTTATGTGCAACAGTAATCCTACCTCATTATGCATTCAGTTGAAACCCTTGCACATCCCAGACTGACACCTCCGCACAATGTGTGTCTACCATTTTCACAAACTGACGAACAGAATAGGCCTGTGTAAGTGTGCTGCTCGTTGTGCAAGGGGTCTACAGTTCGTACGCTATATATTTGTTATGTGTATACTAGAATGTTTATGAATCCTGAATCTGTTTAATTCCTCATACCTGTTACTACAGTACATTTACCTATTGTACATGTAGCTTGAATTACAGCTTTACTTTGTGGCTAATTTGATAGAGTAAGGAATTTTTGTGGACACTTTTAGTGTTGAGTAGGTTAACATGAATTCATTAGGGACCATTCAGAATAGTCAAGGTTACACAATTCTTTTATTTTATTTTTTTAATTGTGGGTGGGTGGGTGGGTCACAAGAAATAACTGAAAATCAAAATTCAGTTTTTTATAAAAAGAAAAGAAAAGTAGGCCTACATAAATTAACAATTAAAAAAGAAGAAGAAAAAGTACACAGCTGGCCAAGATCATCAATTTATTTCCAGATTAAACTACAAAGTTGTTTGTTTAAGCCAGAAAAATACAATTGAAAAACTACTGATATTGGTGACCTTTGATCTAAAATATCTGGTTCATGTGAGGCATTCCTTTGTTCTTCAGTGTATAGATTAAATTATGAAGCCTTTCAATATTTAAGAAATTAAATTTCTGGTGGCTGGGTTGTAAAAAAAAAAATTGAAAATTGAATTTTCTGACTATTCTGAATGCCCCTAAGATGCTATCTTGTAAAAAATTCTGAAAGTTTTCGTGTATGTAATGGTGTAAGGCAGGCCTTGACAAATTGCATAATTATGTCCACTTGCCAGGACATTGTGTGGAATTTTGTTGGGCAACCTGGACGCCTGAATGGTCTGCCTGATTGGGCAAGTGCTCCTATTAAAACCCTAATGAGTTATATATTTAACATTACTTATTGAATACAAAATTTACCGTTTAATTCCACTCGTGATTTCCTGCCAATTGTTCCAAGCATTTTATAAAATCTAAGCTCTCAAAAACCTACTCAAAATGTCGAGCATGTGGAGGTCACGCCATGTGAACTAACAATGGTTTCCTCAATACACGCATTTGCTAGTACTCATGGCTGGACCGTATTGGTAAGGAGGTGGACTGAGTGAAGTGAAGTACTGTAATGTTGCCGTCAGCAGCTATCTGCACTCAGCATAGCAGTGCCCTTAGCATCACTACCCTAGTAAACATGGTGAAAGTGTGTTGCAAATTTGTGATCTTAGTTCATCGCCGATATTTAATACATACTGGTTTACACTGGATAGCTGGTTTACACTTTACCAGACAGGCAGTTTATGTGAACCCACTGTGGAAAAAAATACATCACTGTTAGTGTTACTCAGCATCATGTGTATGCACAGTGCAAGCATAAAGATGTCCGTGACATCAGCGTGCCAGTACCATCTGATGAGTGCAAGCACGACAGAATTTACATGAACGAAATTTCAAACTTTTACATATTTATTCTATGATACCTGTTGCCAATTAAAAAATAAAGTCTAGGTTTGGCGATGTTGACACTCAATTTGCTGATATAAATTTGTTAAAAAACATATGCATGTCTCAATTGTGTCTCTATTTTTGCCGGGCAAGTTCGTGCGAGCAATTTGCGACCATGCTTGCCCGATCGGGCAATTAAGAAAACACAAAATTTCTGAGCCGTGTGTAAGCACATATGTAGTCTTTCCTCCTTCCACACTCGGGCTGACAACGTGACGTGTGTTCTTTTGCCAACTGAGTGACAGTAAGCATGACGACCACATAGGATGTAATCTAATTTGGTACACTGTTCTCACGTCTACAGCACAGTGAGAGTTGTCCCTACACAGATACATTGTATGCACAATTGAATCATAGTCAATTTTGTCTAGTTGAATAGTGGGAACATTGCAGGCTTTGTAGCGCTGGCTAGCAGTTAACATCAGGATTTCAACACAAGTATTCAAATCTTATAATTAATTTAAGGGAGGTACAGACAGAAAATAAGAATGGAAAAAGCATTTCCCTCTCCTCCCCTTTCTTCTTGATGTTGTGAAAAGGAACGATTGTATTTTGGCCATGTTGGTTTTATTATACAGAATGAGGCCAGCATCTGCTGCTGTTTACGATTGAATAGCCATACATAAACATAGCGCTAACTCTTATGCAGGCTATGTGGTGTGTTCCTTTTCTTGTTTGTGATCATGTGACACAACACCATTTTATCCAACGGATAAGACTCATTTGATATTTTCAGTAGCCTATATTGTTTGGTCAGACTTTGCCAGTTAAACTTGTGAACAGATTTCTTGCTCACAAGCTACATAATACTTGTACAGGTTATTTGAGCTTTTTCCAAGCGTGACCCTTCTCCATAGCATGACTTGCCAATCATCTTGAAACTGAATTGAATAAACTTTGTAGGAAGAGTAGGAACAGTGCTATTATACTTGAATCAAGTTTGTAGTATTGACCATGATGCTGTTATTCTTGTAAATTTATTTACTTATTTATTTATTGTTTCAAAGCGTTTTGCGGTCTAGCCACCTCCCATAAAGCACAGAAACATTCATACATGTACTCTGCATGTACTACATGTATGTGTTTTAATTCTCTTGTGGTTTCCCTTTAAGTTGCATCCCTTCATATCACATTGTACATGTACATGTACATGTACAATGTACATATGTAGACAAGTAAATGTTAGTACATGTACAGTGTGTACAAATGTAGATCTTCGTTTGAATATTTTAAATTCCTTCCTGTTATTGGCAGTTGTAACTTGTGTAGTGTTAAGCCCAGTTCAAAGTTCTTGGGAAAGCAAATGCAAAGTGATTTTTTGAGACGCAATAATCAATACGTGTTGTTTGTCCAGTTGTGACACAAGAAAATTTACTTTGCTTTTGCTTTTGCTTGAAGTATGAGCCGGGCTTTAGGTCGCGAAATAAAATAAAGTAATTTTCAACTTGATTTGTGCTTTGACTGCCTTTTCAATATCATGTCTGGAATTTCATCTCTGAAAGGGCAAGTTCATTTTCATTTTGCAGACGGTACTTACTTCCTTTGGAAGGGGCACCAGGCAAAGACCAGGGCAGCAGAGGCCATGGCCTTCGTGTAATTCCCGGCCTGTAATATTGAAGGCATTATACCACTGTGTATGTAGGCCTATTCATGTTTAAATGTCTGTTGGCCAGGGAGAGTGCAATTTTTTAAATTTTGTTTTTATAATACATAAATAAAAATGAGTTAAAGATATACTTCTTTAACTATTGATTAAGTAACTTTTGATTAGCTGTAGGCCCTACTGAATGTTCGTATCACTTCAGTTATCGTTACTAAAATCTTACGCATGTTTGCCTAAAACGAAAATGTAGGCAAATTAAAAAATTCAAGTTTTTTGTTTAACAAACTGAATGTTTTTTTTTAAATTGTTTGCAAAATAAAGGAATTAGAAAGAAATGAACAAGACTGAGATAAAGTAGTTTCAAATAAGAAGAGCTGTCGGAGTTTGAAAGGAAGACCAGGATAAGCTGCATTCATCGCCAAGGCTTAACCATTAATTGAAAGCTGCTAGCTCAAAATGCCGTCTCCTCCATCTCTCCATGATTGAAATTGCTGGACTGTCTTAAAGAGACAACCTGGTCGGAGTGTCTGTTAAATTCAAATCACCATGCACAGTCTAGATATAATTCTGTGTACACATTCATTGACGTTGAAATTGTTTATCTTAAGCCTTATTCGTGAATCTTTGTTGGGTGGGCATGAAACATGTTTTACAGTGTGCGAATAACATTGATGTCTAGATCCAAACCTGACCATAAGAGTGGTCAGAAGACATCGAAATGAGTATGGCACTTTAAGGAGCTGGCTTTACTGACTCCAGGCACCAGAGCCATGGCTTAACCCTCAAGCTCAGTGTGTGCATTAACTGTGGATCCTTCATTATGTACATCATGTACCTTTATATTTAAGTCTGCTTCTTCCTTGGAAAGGGGGGAGTGAGGGGGTCGAAGGATTCAGTATCAAGTAACATGAACTCATGACAGATGAGCGATGGTTACACTAAATGGCTCTATTGCGATTGGCTTGGGGAGCTTCTGTGGAAGAAACTGCAATGTTTGTAGGCTGTGCAATCATTCGCACTTTGCGTTTCTGAATTTTTTGACAAATCGACACTTTCTTCATTTTATTAATTGTGTG
>CM021527.1:10395222-10407131 GCA_010994315.2 Pisaster ochraceus
CAATAAGAGCACTGAGTGACATTTCAGGAAGTTGGTTTATTCTATTAGTTTATGAATACAGTTGTTATCTAATTAGTTTGAAAGTCGTTGCACTAATTAGGTACATCCTGTGAAGTAATCGGGTCAAACATTAAATCTGATTTTCCATCAGTCTAAGTTCCCCGAGGGGGTCATCAACACTGGCAAGTTTACGGTCTGCAGATGTTTATAGTTCATTGAAATGATAATGTGCCAGTGTAGTCAGTATCAATGACACATATAATCAGATCAAAGTAAGTTTCACTTGACTTTCGAGAAGTTCTGTTGAAGAAACATCCTTGGTACGAGAGACTAAATTAAGAGACACGAACAAGGCGTGTACGAAGTACACGAACAAGGCGTATACTTGGTCTTACTAAAAAAGGAAATGAGATTTGACTAAAACAACAGGTCATTGTATGATGACTTCCTTATCAGTTGGGAATAGACACAGCAGATGTGTTCTCAATATCAGTGAATCATGACCAATAAGTGCTTGTTATTACCCAACGACAGTGCTGTACATTTCCTTATATTGGATTGACAAACTCCCATACAAACTAGGTCAATGCCATCTGGTTATTGCCAACGCAAGGTAGCTGATATCCTGTAGATGAGTGTTGCATACTGCAGCAATTTATTTTGAATTATTTTTTTTTTTTTAGTTTCCCCATTCACTTCTTATTTATGTATGTTTTACTTCTGAAGACAATCGGATCATACTCATGGACATATTGCTCAAATGAAAGTACATGTGTCCATATACCAATGTTAACGAAAGAGCATTAAATGGCTGGGATGTACAGTAGCATTCTGAGGTCATGGCTAAAACGAAGAAATCATCGAAGACACTAAGGACATCCTGAAAGGCCAAAAATGTATCCAGTACAGTTACTGTCAAAGTGAAAGAAACTAGAAATAACATGACAGATGCATAAAACAACGATCAAACATGCAGTTACTCAATCTCTGGATATATCCATTTCTAGATGACTCATCAGCAGTGCACGATTCAATTAATTTTCGTCTTGCAAGTGGCCATTAAAACATTTGTCAGAAGTTATTTTTAACATTTCCACGCCGTTCTCGGCTTTGTAGTATTAATGCGTGACGCAAACACACAATTTGGTTGTATATAAATAACTCTTGTTTTTTTCCAGGGGAGGATAGTGTTCTTTACTTCAGACGAGAGATTACTGCGAAGTATGCCACATGTATAACCAGTCAAGCGATTTGGTTACAAACTTGACAAATGTTTTCTCGTTTATGTACTTTTTCTCCCCCCCCCCCCTTTAAATTTGTCTCCTTGCAGAAAGTGTTAGAAACTGATTATAAAGTAGTGTTACTTAAAGCGGAGCAGCAAGTTTAGAAGGAAATTCCAGATTAAGAATTGGGGGGGGGGGTAGAAGTTGGAGGGGGGGATCAGCTGGATGGAAAGTGCATATTGGGCTGATACGATAATTGACTGTCGAGAAGGCCTAATTAGATATATTGGACTGTTGATGTTTGGTCTTAAGAAATTTGCTTCCTTGGATATGACCTTTACTTACTGGCTGTCCATCCTCTTTTATTTTGGTCATTGACCTTTACTCTCTGACTCTGACTGTTACACTCTCTGGCTGTCCATCCTCTGCCGTTTTTTTATTATTTCTCAGTCATTGACGTTTACTCTCAGACTCTCTGAACTTTACTCTCTGACTCTCTGACTTTTACTCTCTGACTCTCTGACTTTTACTTTCTGGCTCTCTGACCTTTACCCTCTGGCTGTCCATCCTCTCTCTTTTTTTATTTATCATTCATTGACCTTTACTCTCAGACTCTCTCACCTTTACTCTCTGACTTTTACTCTCTGCCTGTTCGTCCTCTTTCATTTCCTTTATTTCTCATTCATTGACCTTTACTCTCAGACTATTTGACCCTTACTGTCTGACAGGAGTCCCCTTCCAAAACTGTTTCATCAAGGATGGAAAGAAAGCAATGCAATTCAACAACTTGTCTCTTTCTTCTTGAAGTTAGATCAAGTAGGACAGTTATGTTAAGTGTCACAGGTTTTCTCTGCAGTAGCTTGGTGTATAATAAATGTAGTCAAGTAAGGGTGTATAATACATGTAGTCAATTGAGAAACTCTTGATCCAAGTTGCGCAGTTCGCTGAATCAGCCGACAGTCCTGGTAGCAGTTTTGAAGATGATATATTCTTATATTGAAGTAGAACTTAGAACACTGCTATCCAAACCTCCTAATGACAGTCTTATGCTGCATTTCAAATCTACTGTCACTCGTCTATTCTAGATATTTATTTTTGTGTATTGTCCACAGCAGATACTTCTCCGATGCAGCTATTCTATTGGCAATGATTGACTGATCACTACAGTAGATAGTCACCGACTAATTCTTGTTATTTCTGTCGACAGTTCATTTGTACAAGTGCGACGTGAAACGTCCCAACTGTGGCATTTGCCTGGCAGGGAATGATAAGTACCAGTGTGGATGGTGCAGTCATAACGGCGGTGTGTGTAGCTTGCAGACAGAGTGTGGTGGTGACGACTGGCTCAATGGAGATGCACTCTGTGCAGATGCTAGCATTACCGAAGTAAGAATCACTGATGGGCAATGATATGGTATTGATATGGTTGGTGGGGCTGGAATTTGGGGGGGTGTAGTTCAAAATATCTACTGGACCAGTTTTTGTGTGCAAGACCAGAATTGGAATGAGAAGAAAAAAAATGCCTGACACAGTCATGACAGTTTAACAGTTGAACTGTTTGAGTTTGGAAAAAGCACAAAGAGAAGATTTATCTGGTCCGTTTTATGGGTGAAGTATTCTTCAATAATCATCAGAAGTATAGTTATCAAACTGAAAGTCAACAGTTGAACACAAACGCAAGACTGCTGGACTTGTCCGGTCTTGAGTTTACTGGCCCGATGCTATAATCACTGGCCTCAAGCCTGTGGTCTAGTGTAAAATTGGAGCCCTGACTGGTTTAAGTTTAAACCATAATTATTGAGCACAATGAGCTCGGTTGCGCCTGTGTCCTTTACTGGGTTACCTCAAAGCCAGCTATTGACAGTCTGTTTGGCCAAACTTATCAAATCAATAACTAGAAAAATGCAACCATGAGTGGATTCACATCCAATCCATTCACTTGACATTCTACAAGCTTTAACCGGAAGTGACATTTACTCCACAAAGTTTCTTATCTCCTGATAGATATTGTGTAAAACCAAATGAAAAAAGAAAAAAAAAAAAGTTGATGCTTTCATTGAGGAAGAAGAAACCTCGGGAACAGTCAAGCATTTTGTGTAAAGAAGTAAGAAGTAGAAGCGTCAATTATCCTGAGAAACAAATGAGACTGAATGGAGCTAGTACACGCCATGTTGGTTATCTTGGCCTCATTTGGTTTTAATGAGGTACAGCATTTGTGCAGTTTGAAGCACTTGTGTAGTGTGAGATTGCTATTATTAAAGGCCATTTGTAGTGCTAAAACGTTTCTTCTGCGCTGACCGTTTTGCCTTGACTAGTTTAGCAAGGAAATGCGGCCATATCTATCAGCATTGGGTTTCCGAGGATTACTCAGCACTTCAGCTACCTCAGTGATAAGATTTGGTTTGCCCGAGCTGTGCAGCACTTAATCAATCAAACTTGGTGGGGAGGGAAGGAGGCAGCAGCAGTGATCGTTTAATCCTTTGCTGATGCTTGTTGTGTTGTCTTATGGGTACTTACTTAATAATGCAAACCTTTGAAGAGAGCGCTGCATCTATCAGGGAACGGATGTACCGGGAACAGGCCTTGAAATAACCCACAGCTACCCACAGCAATTGCCCTGTGCTTTTGCTGTGGTGCCCTTTGCAAAGTTCCAATGCACATTGACATTTTCCTCATAGAGGTGCCCCTTTACCAGAGGAAAACTTGCCGTGCCCCCTGCAAGAGCAAAGTTCAAGGCCTGCAGGAAATATTGGTACCCATTGATAACAACTACTTTTCTTATTTAATTGACGTGATATGACATCCAGGATGAACAGCAGTGTTTGTTTCAGCCTTACATCAATGAATGGTTTGCACTGTATACTTAAGAGTTCTACATTGGATGGATTTTGTTGGCCAGTATTTACGCCACGGTACAGGGCCCAGTTTCATAGAGCTGCTTAAGAAGAAAAAGTAGCTAAGCACAGCAAAATTATGCTTACCAGAATCTTGTTACCGGCCAAAATATCATGTCACATGTACAATCTGTGACTGGTGTACTGCCTGTTCTTGCTTAGCAGAAAACTTTTAAGCGTTATATTTTTGCTTAAGCAGCTCTATGAAATTGGGTTTAGAATGTTTACATGTACTTATTTTTGATATCTTTTTGATGTAGTTTGATCCGATGAGTGGGTACATCCAAGGCGGTATGGACCTGACGATAAGGGGTATCAATCTAGGCCTGAGAGTGGAGAATATTGTCAGCATCACGGTAGCAGGTATTGCGTGTTCAGTGCTACCGACAGATTACATAATAGCTACACAGTAAGTAGGACATCATTCCCTTCAATTAGATCTGGGTTAGCCACTTGTCGCCGGATTAATTTTCAGATTTTTTTCTTTCTTTCCATTGTTGTCACAATGAAACCATGACTTAACCATGTAAAGACAACAAACCTGTTCATAAAATGAACCTGGATAAACCAGTATGTTGAGAAGCACTTGCCTTATACTTTGTAGGCCCAAAGAGGTATTTCTTGAAAGCTCTTCTCATCCATTTGACGAGTGGGTTTTGAGGTTTGGCGGGAATTGCTTGGGGTTTAGTATGTACTATTATGATTTTGTTCATATATAATTGTGGCTGATGTTCACATGGCTGTGTACAGAAGAAGGCAACACGTCAGTTTGAATCACTCAGTGTTCAGTACCATCGACATCTTCACTCTGATTCTTAGAAACTAACAAATTATAATTAGATAATGATAATCTTGCACCTATTTCATCATTGGAACCCGTTAAGGCGTACAATTTTTTTTTAAACCCCGTCACACGTTAAACCCAAGGCTTCTCAAAATGTTTGAATGCACTCAAGACTCCCTGTATACTGGTGTCGTACCTGTCCCTTAAAGCCTGTCGTTTCCCCACAAAATGTTGAGGAGAATATTCTGATTTTGCCCATGGCAGAGTGATGTGTCACACTAAGCGGTCTGTGGAGCCAGTTGAGGGACCGATTCAAATTGTGATCGGAGGAGGTAATGGTACAGGCACAGTTACTGCAGAATCTTCTACACACTTCAGATATGTGGTAAGTACATCCAACACATACACAGGGTTTGCCTCTCACTTTTTTGGGGGTGACTGGCCAGCAGGGCTGGTCAGCTTGTCATTACACAAGTTTTGTCAGCTTTTTTACTAGTCCATATTTTATACAAAATCTGGTTGTTTTCAACATTGGAGTAGCCAGCCGGACCTCTTGGTGAATTTTGACTGGTCCTCGGGTGTTAACCAGCATTTGGCCAACGGGGAGATCACTGGTCTGTGACCTGAAACATGTCATGTCCAATGTTCAGCTACAGCTAGACACAGACAGTATCCATTTGAAACCTCAAAAATTGAAAATGAATGACGCTTTCAATGACGCCTTGCAAAGACTTATGTCTTGCAAAAACTTGTGGTCCTGGTTAATTTTTTAAAAGACTGTCGTAAGATATGCCTTTAAATATTGAAATAGATTATTTTCAGTAAAACTACTACACACTTGCAGAAGCCTCCAGGTTTGGAGCTGAAAATCTTGCTTAAGCTGCAGAAACCTGTGTGTGTGAGCCTGTCTACCCGTTGAAACCGAGAACTTAAACAAAAGAGATCCAGGTGGTTTGACAGAGCGATGACATCCTCGCTTCGCTTTCGTGTACAAAACCAAACTAAGTCCAAACAATGGGAGAACAAAGAGAAGTACTCGATTTACGGGATTTACAAACATGTGTGTGTGTGTGTGTGTGATGTAATGACTTACCAAAGGGGAATGTGTTTTTCCCCCCACAATCAGGTACCCGAGTTGACTGGAGTGGAACCCAAACTTGGACCACAGTCAGGGGGCACCAACATCACTATTTCTGGCCGAAACCTTGATGCTGGTAGGATGGTTAACACAGTCGTCGGGGGACTTCGGTGTCAACAAATAAGGTGAGCTGAGCTTGGGTTTGCTAGATAAAGATGCAGGGACAGTGCAGTCTATAATCATGCTGGCCAAAATGGCATGGCCCTGCTAACTGTTTGAATTCTGGCTCTTACAGACTACTACACATTTATTGTCTCTGTGAGCACAGAATTCTGGTAAGCAGAACCTCAGGTCTTGGAGTTAAAGTCTGTTGTAGAGCTGGCCATAATCCCTCTTTGTTTTAGTTTCTTGGGTCTGTTTACACATGTAGGTACAACAGTGTAACATTTGAGGAAATATGGTGTGATACCAACGAGGTCTAGTATTTTATCATGTCTTTTTTTTTTGTGATTCAAAATCTCAAGAGGAATCGCTCTTAACAAAAATTCTGAAAAATTTCTCAGTATAATAAGAAATTGTAGGTGATCGTCTTGAAGAATGTAACATTCATTAACAGAGACAGACTTTTTTATTGGTAGGAAACACTGAAATGATTTGATTCATTCCATCGGGTGTCCCTTTATAAATTCAACGGACCATAACAGACAACCTACCAACCAAAAATGAGACAATCCCCCTGATTAATTTAGTTTGTGTACAAACTCAGGATGTAAGGTTCATAACTGGGACAGATTTTCGCAGCCATTTTCATTCTGTTTATTTGCCAGTGAGTTGACCAACCTTTAAATACCGTTGTACTTGCACAGATTGCATGCATTTACTACATGTTGCCATACTGCAGGCCCAAATTGTGTATCTATGAAATTGCATGGTCAGCAGGGTTCTTCCCATGTACAAGCTAGCGTATCGGGCCGATACGCGCAAGTTTTGGCCGATACGCCAAAAAAAGAAGGAAAAAAAAAAAAAAAGAATCGAAAGAAAACCATAAAGAATGCTCCAAATTGCACAGTAGGGCTTTTAAAACCAAGATAAACACCATGTAGAAAACATTCTGAAGATGTCGTTTCAATTAAGCGTGCTTTGGCCAAACATTTAAAAAAAAAAAAAATTGTCCAGAATGCCCCACAGTTTTGAAAAAACCTGTTGAGAACCCTGGTCAGGCAGTAGACTGGGTAATTGATTTGATCAGGGTTGGTCTAACTTTAAGAAAAAGTTCTGAATGAGTTGCATGGAAGTAAGAGAGTACTCTTTCCTTCTATATATAGTCGTTCTTCGAATGAGTTATTGTGCACTACGCCAGCCGGCTTTGGGAACAGCTCAATCGCAATGGCATTTGATGGTGCGGCTCTGACGGGATCTACTGTAAGATATCAGTACAAGCAAGATCCTGTCATTATTGGCCTAAATCGCTATGAAACCATACAAAGGTACGTATACATTCACCAATCAACTGTAAAGTCGCAATTCTGTGCAATTTGACTTCAAACTGTACCTGTTAAACCAGCCCCTTTCCTGTACCCACCTTTTTCTCTTTTTCTTTGATGTCCATACCTTGCTTTTTCTGTCCTTTCTGCCTCTCTCTCTCTCTCTCTCTCTTTTCATTTCTTCCTACCTGACGGCTTCTGTAACACCAGCATACCTGTTTATTTGTGTTGTTATGTTGTCATTTTAGCCTTCAAGAAAGACTCTGCTGGGGTTCGAAACTTCAGACCATTTACTGTTTTTTGCATTTATGCCATATGTCCTTTTTGATTGATAAGCAGCTAATTTTATTCTCTTTTAAAATGTGTATCGATTGTAAAAGCCTATTACCTTAAACTTTGCAGGGCAAGACACTTCTTCCCCAGTGAGGAATACATTCATTTTTTTATGTGGGGAAAAAAAAATATATAATTTAACTGAAAGCACATGACAATGTCAGTCTCCTGACGATGACTAGAGCAAGCTAGTCGAAATGTTGAGACCAATTGAGAACTCACTCCGCGGCAATGAAGTTAATAACGAGAAGTCCCCTCGATCCACTAACTGAAAGGAGTAGTCCCGGCCGATTTCCTACCCTCCACTCAGGTAGTAGCTAATAAGCTGGACAGTTCTTTTCAGAACTAAGTAGTCTCCCAAGGTAGTCTCCCGAAATTCCAGAATCTACTCCGCGGCAGTAGAATAAAAAGCAAGACCTAGTTCTCTGAGAACAAATCTACATAGCTAGTAGATATACACATGGTGTTACCCCAAACCGAAGATACGTTGCAAGCACATGGATAATCACACCACACACTGAAGGTTCCTAGACTGAGATGCTATTGATCTGCCCAGGATGCCGGTATCAAATGTTTACAAAAAATGTCATTGAAATTTTCAAGTTACTTCAACTTGACACTTGAACTCCATCTTAAAACGTAGAATGGAACAGCAAGAACGATTGCAAATCCAAGTAAACAAACTTACTATAGCAGATATAAAGTACTGTTGTGATTGTCTCATGTTTACCAGTGGTGGCTTGATGATTGAAGTCAGTGGGAACAACTTGGATGTGATTCAACGCCCTAAGATACAGTTCGTCGTGTATGGTACAAAACTAATACAGGTGAGTCTCAGAACTTTTGCATGCCGGACCATTCTACGAATTGTACTCAGCAGTACAAAATGCCCTCTCGCAACTGCCCTCTGCATAATGCGCAACTACCATTCCTATCATTTTTGGAGTCGATTCCTTTTACGTACATTTTGACTCCGGACACAACGGCGGACAGTGTGACGTTGTGACGTTGGGCAATAACTGTACAACAGATATTTGTGTATCCTCAAGAAACTGACGTGAACAATTTAGAGGTGAAAGTTTGTCCTCTCTGAGATGGTCCAGAACTAGCTGCCTGTTAGATTGCCTGGCCTTCAGGAGCTCTTCAGATTTTCAAAAATATATGTATTCAGATGTCTTGAGATGAATTGATTTTGTATTATCTTCATCAGGATTGTAATCCACCCAAGCCAAACACCATGTCCTGTCCTACCCCAGACATAGGGGCACTCCTTACACTCAGCTATTCGGTCCAGAGCAGTCCAGAGCCAAAGCAGAGGCGATTTGTCCGGGAGGCCGGGCAAGACAACTTCTTCAGCCTGTCACAGTCACAGTATGGATTCATCTTGGACGGGGTCAAGAACTTTACTTCCTTGGAAGGCGTGTCTGGCATACAGGGGTTCAAGTTCTACCCCGACCCAGTGTACTTTCTATTTGAAGAGGAGAATCATATTCGCAAGTGGAAGGTTGATCAAAATAACATCTTGGAAATTAAGGTAGGAAAATATTGCTTAGTCATTTAAATGATTTAAAAAAAAATTTTTTTAAGTAATCTGTTTTTGATGGAGTTGTTTATTTAGAGCCTTGATTTGTATTGTGTTTTTTTTCTTTTTTTAAGTTTTAGATAAAGCAAATATGATAGGATGCATCTGTGCTGTGTTTACTGTACAAAGTGGTTTGAACCAATTGTAAAGTTGAGAATTTGCTACCAACAGAAGATAATGTGACCATATCTAAAGGAAAAAATGAGAACAGTTGATTCCAATTTGTTACATAACACCCGGTTCAGACAGGCGCTCTAGAGTCGCACCAAAGCTAATTATTTAATTAAGTACATGAAAAGTTAGACGGCTAAAACAGTTAGGAGCGACTGGACGGGCTGGAAGTCGAAAGAGCGACTGTTGCAGTCGTTCAGAATGACTCTGGAGCGTCTTGGTTTTAGACGTCAATCTTGTCATGAGCCGAACCAAATGTAGTATTATGTTAAGTTCGCCTGTCTGAAACCAACATTTATTTGGATTGACTTAGAGTCGCTTCTAATCAATTTGGTTCGGCGCGACTCTGGAGCGCCTGTCTGAACGGGGTGTAACATGTCTATTTTCATTTCATCTTTACTTTGAGTATTTATGTCATTGTATTTATGTATTTGTTGCGTGTCTGTACCCGGCTTGTTCAAACAGGTCAAAATTTTGCTGTATCCATTTGGGTCAGTGAGTACCTTCCTAGATATTTAACATCGACTTCACACCTCATTTGTTCTGCTCAGGGTCAGAATCTAACCCAGGCTTACAAGGAAGGCGATGTAAGAGTTGCAATGGGAGATGCTCTCTGCGATAAAGTGACGTTGATAAATACGCTGCTGACATGCTCACCACCGGATGAGCAGCCGGCAAGCATCACAGGAACTAAATTCCCTGAAGTTGTGGTACGTCACTCTGCCGTTTCAAGGCGACATTACATTGGTGTAGAAGACAAACTTTTGAACTGGATTTCCATAGAAACCCAATTCACCAGACGTCATCGTCTCAATATTTCTTGGTTGTGCCATTTTTTAGAAGCCAGTTGCCCCCATTGAGTTATATATAGGAACTAGAGGGCGCACTGGTAATGCTCCGTGCACAAACGCGACGGAACCGCAAGGAGACACGTGCGCCATTTTGTACGAGGGCAACATTGAATGCGAAATACACAGTGTGCTCGCTAAATATGCATTATGCGCTCTAAAAAAAAGAGCGGCCATTTTAAAGTTGTTTCGTGGGGTTTATCTCACGTGAACACACATGCCATGATTTATTGTCCAAAGTGAATGAATATATTTCTAAAATATTATATTTATTCAGGGATTGCTTAGTACTATAAACGGTCTTCACTGGCATTCATAAATTTCACAGTAAACCCTTTCATTGTTAACCATTGCTCTGTTGCAACACGCACAAATAGTTTAGACGTTGTTTTTTTACTACTAATGGAATGGCCGCCGCTGCCCTTGTCGGGCCGCGTAACTAGGCTAGTGCGCCCTCTAGTTCCTATATATAACTCTACGGTTTCCCCTTGTGTTAGTGAGTATTGATCACCATATCTTCAATACGTGCAGTTGGACTCCCGAGACGGCATGACATGGGCAGACTGTCATTGACTGTAGCCGTGCGTAATGACAGTGCAAAGCACCCAAGGCAAAGATGCGCCACATTCAAAGTCGGTGAAGCGGTTCTGAGGCAAACAGTCGCTGTGTGTGATTACAATGCAAGAGCGTCTGCAGCTGAGATGAGAGTCATAAGCTTAACTAGTCTCAGGCTTTTATTCTGTGTTGAGTTCTTATTCTAGCATCTTTTAAATCAACTCTTTTACCATTTCAATGCAGGCCATAACACACTTGAACATAATTTGATGGATGGTGTTAACCCTAACAAAGTAAGTTTGTTGTTGCATTTGTCCCAGGTGTTTCAGGGTAACCTGAATTTTACCGTTGGTCAGCTGCAGTACGTCGGAGAGTTTGACCCCGTGTACATCATCGTTGGGTGTTCCATTCCCCTCCTGCTGTTTTTCTTCATCATTAGCGTCGTCGTCTACCGTAAAACATTTTCAAGTGATACAACCGACAGACGCATTAGAGATCAAATTGCCCTGTATGAAATGCAAGTGGCCAAAGAATGCAAAGAAGGTAAGCAAGGGTTGAAAAAAAAAAAAAAAAAAAAAAACTCTGGTTGGATCTGTTGGTCTGTTTGGTCGGATATGCTTAAGTGTCTGTTACCATTTTCAGCGATTCGTTGTTCATTTCAATCGCTCCATTGAGCTTATTCATCAATGCAGAAACTTGGAAGTATACCTTTTGCCTGACATGCAATTTCATTTTTACGAAGTGCATTGAAGGTAGGGTCAAAAATTGTTTTTTGTCAATGTGATGCTGATTTATAGGCACAATTGTCTAGAAAAAATACAATAAAAGTCACACGTGAAAGTTTCCATTTGTTCAGAATAAAGTGTCTATTTGTTCAGAATACAGCAAAAAACTGTCCATGTATTGATTTGACTAAGATTGACAATGTCCATGTTTGATTTGACTAAGATTGACAAT
>CM021527.1:10542624-10552754 GCA_010994315.2 Pisaster ochraceus
GTTGTCGGTGCCCACAAACACACAGGTAATATGTTTGTAAGATGAACTGTGTTTAAAGTTTGCAGAAATGTTAAACATTGAGAGCTGAGTTATTTCACACGAATGCAAAATTATGGCGTTCAAAACCCCTCCACCAAAAAACGTATGGGCCCATCGAAATGGACCCTCATATGTGGGACTCTGTATCTGTGTATAGCACAAAGTCCTACATATACACAGGCCTATGCTACTTCCAAACCTGTGTATATGTAGTTTTAAAAACAGTTTTTAATCTGTTGGAGCTAGTCTTTGTTATTGATTTACGGTTAAACACGTAATGACAGGATACTCTTGCAAGATTTGAGTTGGGTTTTTCTTTTTGGGGGGGTGGGTGGTTGTGTAGGCCTATTTATAATTTTTTCTTTGGTAAACCATGTCTGGAATTTTATTTGCATAACAAAGTCTGTTTCATCTTCAGTTTGAATTATTTTACGAGGTACAGAACAAGAACTGGCATCAGTGTTCTGTCTGACCAATCCGTAGGCGTAAGTGCTGTACGCCGTGCCGCCATTGCTGGGATGCTGGCAGCGCAAGGTTTTGTACACAGACAGGGGAAATAGTTGTCTTTTTAAACTTTTTATGCGAATTATGTGGCTTGTTGAACAATTTACACAATTTCCTTGACAGGACAGCATGACGTACCGATGTAGAATGCTGATCATAAATATTAGCCTGAATCCTGAAAACAGTGCAGACAATAAGTGACTTTAAGTGTGACAGACACGGAAACTTCAGTCAGGTTTAAAATGCGTTACAGCAGCAAGGTTTTCATCAGAATTTCAGTATCCACTTTCTGTTTGCAAATATTTGATAAGTACGTTCCACATCATTATGTCATGTTATCCTGTCAGGGAAATTGTGTAAATTGTTGAGGAAGACACCTTATTTGCATAAAAACTAGACTTTATTTCTTTGTGTGCAAAACCTTGCGATGCCACCATCCCATCAACATCAGAAGCGCATACGGATTTGTCTATACACATATCACTGACTTTGGTGGTGTGTTGTGGTCGATTTCAATTATGACAGTTACATACATGTATGTATGTATGTTCTCGTTTCATTAAAAGAACTTAAAGCTTTTTAAACCGTTGTGTTCTTGTGTTTTAATCAGAGTTTATAGCCTTATACCAGTCAACTGCAAATGTCTAACTTTTGACAGGTTTTACTCAGTGTTTCTGCAGATCCTTAAAAACAACTGAACTGTCCAAATTTAAGGCCTTAACAGGCATTAACAAATATTCAGTTATCTGAGGTCTTAACAAATCTGGAAGAAGCGTGTAATTGAACTTCCTATTAGCTCGAAGAGAACCAAATAATACTGCGTGTAAAAAAGTAACAAAATGTGAGCAGCTGTAGCTGTTCCTCCTCTGCTTTATTCACTTATTTTTGGTCTTAAATTTAAGGGTAGCTTTAAAAGGGTCTTAAAATGTCTTAAATTTGACTTTTTCAAGTGTGCAGATACCCTGTTATTGATGCTGTAATGTCTGCACCAGGAGAATGCGTACCGAGAGAGAGAGAGAGAGACTTCATTAAGAAAATTCACTCTTTCATTTAAAGGTAGGTTCATAGATTGTTTTTTGTCAATGTAGGAATGATTTATAGGCACAATGATAAAGAACGATAAAAGTTGCATGTGAAAGTTTCAGCTGAATAACTTGCTAACTGAAAACAGCAAAAAACTCTAACCCTCGAGGTATTTTTTCAAGAACGCCAAATCCATCCAAGTTTAGTGAGGTGACAGCCAGTACCATCCTCCATCTCTGGCTGCAGCATTTGCTAACAAGACACAAACCCTCAGAAATCTGAAAACTGTTCAATCATGAATCAATTCTCAGATTCAAATGTCTTTGGGGTGAACATTTTTCCAAACCATATTACTTTGAAGGGAATCCTTTCTTAAAGTAGTTTAATAATTATTATCAAACTGCAGTGCTTCTCACCATGGTGATTAATTATTCGCAAAAGATCGCCTGCTGGTGAACTTTGGAAACTTCAACAGTGTCCGTTTGAATGCTGCCCTCAATATGACCTGGGATGCTGTTTGGGACTTCATGCTGTCACCTCGCTAAATGTGGATGGATTCAAAGAAAATGAAAATACTTTTTTTTTGCTGTTTTCTCAACAAGTAGACACTATTCAACTGAAACTTTCACAGGTGACTTTTATTGTATCTTTCTTGATATTGCCTTTAAAATCAGCATCACATTGACAAAAAAACAGATGATGACCCTACCTTTAACAATCCACTCTTTACTGATAAAGAGAAATTGCTACAATGTGTAACTTTCGTTTAACTTGGGCGAATTAACAAAAAGTACAGCTAAAAAATTGCTTAAAACTTGGTGATCTGGTACTAAGAACGTATTAATCAAAAGATCCACTATTATCTAAATACGAGTTTCAGTCAAAACAACCCACTGTCTTTGAATTGATGCCACTACGATGACATATTTCACTTGGCTGTAAAAACTACAATAATTAAACTGGGGCAGCTTATACAATTAATTGCATAAACCAAGTTATGTCAGCCAGTTGATCTACAGAAATATGGGTGATTTGCTAATTGCTGGCTGTTTTATTTGCCACTCACGATGGATGGGATTTTTTGTCTTTCTGGAGCGTCGCACCGCTCTTTGGCGGAATGCTTTGCTCAACTCACGGAGCTATTGATAAAGGTAACTTCCTATGAAAGTGCATAGGTTTATTAATTCATGTTTTCATAGTTTCCAGATGAAATTTGAATTTGGTGGGTTTGCTGCTCAACTTTTTGGATCCACTTTTAAAATGCTTGCTTTAATTCAATCCAATTTATTCATCTGTTTGTTGTTATTTTTAACTGGGGTAATAATAATTTGGCAATACCAGTGTGAGGAGCCGGTCTTCACTACGTGGTAATGACCGGGTTGGTGGCTTACCATTGTTAATGGATCAAACTGTTAATAGTGGTCAGCCACCAAGGCCATTACCACGCAGTGAAGACTGGGTCCTCACACTAGTATTGCCATTAATAAATACCTTCAGCGAACAAAAACTCTGGTAAATATCAGAATTTGTGATTTTTTATTCGCCGATATTTTATAATTGTTCTAGAGCCATTCTTTAGGCTATTCAGGTTTTTTTTTTTTACCTCATCTGCTACACGTAAATAACTATAAGTGCATATTTTCAAGAACCAGACTGTGAGCTTTGAAAACTTCTTTGGTTGGTGTTCAGCTTTATGCTTTGTATTTTTTGGTTTCATGTGCATACCAGCTACCTTAAACTGATACGTTGCATGCGCATTCACGCCTAGGCTACGTGTTATGCCAGGGCATGGGGCACAATCTGTCCTTGCCAAAGTAACAAAAACAGTACGCATGAAGAAAACAGTTGATTTGATAGTTTCCTGCACAACAAGCACGGTGCATACAAAAATTGTACACAATAATATATTCCCTAGGTCACTGAGCCAGTCTCAATATTACATTTAAATACACCCACTTGACCAGTCTTCGACCAACCTGAGTGCATAATTTCTTCTAGGTACATGTATTTATTGATACAAAATAATGGTATATCTTAAAGTGTTCTTTACACAGCAGATACAAGAAATGGGAGTTGGCTGCTAAAGCATTACATCGGATATGGATAGACTAGATGTTCTTGGATAGGAAGAAGCTGAAGATCATGCTGGTGAGAGTGTAAGTAGGCCCATAGGTGTAAACCCAGATGTTTTAAACTTGACAGGGCATTTGGAGTTACTCAATTGACAAGATTCCGGCAGCTCTTTTAAAACACAGAGGTGCTGAGCGTGGCACAAGTGTTGCCCATTGATCTGCGCCTTGTTGATGGACGCTACCCAAAACATGGGATGGCTGGAGGTGTGTCTACCCAGGGGATCGCTCTGTTCACAATCAACACCTTTTGTGCCGGGGTGACTAGCATGTTGTTGCTGGGGTTCCTTGCTCTCTTCTCCCCCATTGAGACAGAGAAATTTGTGCAAGGAAGTGGCCGAATCTGCTGACAAGAAATGCAGTGTTTATCGATGGTTACATCACTGAAGGAGTGCCGATAAGGGTCATGGACTCCATCTTAGTACAGTTGCGACCACAGATTTTACATAGGTATTGTATGATGTACAGGTGAGTGTGAAAGAACAGTATACCATTGGTTGTTGGAACAATACAATTATTCCTGTCCTGTAGACTTCAACAAACACTCCAATTAACAAACCATAACAAAGATGGGTTGGTCACATTTTGCCAGGAATTTACTGTCAATGAAAATTGTTGGACACTGGCTACAATAAATTTCAATACCAGGACTACTCAAGTCTGCTTTAAAAATACAATATTCAATTTCCTAAAAGAAAAAAGTAACATGCACCCGCATGAATAGAGAGGAAAATTCTCAATTGCCTGATGACAAAAACTGGTAGATCCAATGCTACTTTAGCCCAATGTGAGTGCAGAGAAGTGCAGGTGGTGTGTCGTGGCCGAGCAGATAAGAACACCGCACTCGAGCTCTGGTGTTTCTGATCAGCAGAGTGTGCGTTTTAGTCCTGGTCATGACACTTGTGTACTTAAAGCAAGACGCTCAACCCTTAACTTTGTTCTTCGGATGGGACATAAATCCGTAGCGTGTGTTGTGTAATGCACATAAAAGAATTCAGTTCACTTATCCTAAAGAGAAAGGGTTTGCCCCAGTGTTCCTGTTTTAATTTGCTGCATATTGCGCAGCAGCACCTTGTAAACCATTACATGGTGCTATGTAAAGGAAAAAGGTTGCATACTTCAAAATGTAGCTCCGCATACCTTGAAAAATAAATATTGTAGCGCTTAGAAATGTAGTATTAAGCGTTGATTAATGTAAAAGTATTAATACTATTATTGTTAAGAAACCCACACTATGGATCCTTGCCTCAGTCGCTCACTACTACCCCACCCAAGCAGCTCCAGAGACCTTTTGATTTGGGTTTAGGTTTAATCCTCTTCATTCCTAGTGGGACATAAGGCCGCAATGTTCTGTCTTGTGCCTTAGCATGTGCTTCCCCCCATGTAAGTCCTATCTCTTCAGCTCAGTTATCACTGTCTAGCGCCAGGTAGTCTTTGGTCTGCCTCTCTTCTTTTTACCAGATGGAGTCTGGATTTCCATCTGAGGGAAATTTTTGGTATTCTGTCTGAGGACATCCTTAGAACATGACCAAGCCATCATAATCTTGTGAACAACACCATTAATGCTAAACACTGTGTGGCCGAATGGAAAACGACCATTTGAAGCTTTGATTTGAAGGAGAAGAACATGCACTCCATTTTATTTCTTTCAACCCTTCGTAATTTTAGTTAACTTTAATTAAAAGTAACACATTCTAATTTGTTCTTTTTTACTTGATGTTTGAAGGACAGTTTCGCCTTGTTGGTGGTAACGAGATAAGCGATCAAAGGAAGAGTGGTAGTCCATCTGGGGGTTGACAAGTGCATAACAATTAAGTTGGAATGGCAACAGCATGGACTCTGACTGGATCTGCGGGCATCTGGGCTACCTGTTCTCCATGGGACCAACGGAACAAATGTTATCCAGTGTGCACCAGACCATTTGCAACCACTCATCTTGTCCACCAGGAAGCAATGGCAGCTTCTTTGAGTGCATTCATGACAAGTGTCAAGGCACTCGGTGTAGCCTGGACTCCAGGTGAGGCATTCCAATTAACCTTGTGTATTCAGACCATTCTGTCTGACCATTAAGTCCTACCAACCATTCTGTCTGACCCATTAAGTCCTACCAACCATTCTGTCTGACCATTAAGTCCTACCAACCATTCTGTCTAACCTGTTATATTAACTACAATCCAACCTGGGAAGCAGCACCCCCGAACAAAGACTTTGACAAAATAGGGAGACCATCAACATTAGTGCTCAGTTTGTAGATCGCCTGCACGTTAATCGGAAGGTCGTAGGTAAGTCCCTATTTAATAATTTTTTCTTTATTTAACCCAAAATTATTTTTTAATTATACCCAGTCAGTTTTCATTGTGGTGTTTTACTCGATATAAAAACAAAATAATCTTATCCAGTGAAGGTGATCCTTCTGCTGTCGCTTCCGAGGTTATATCGTAAACTTGGTTGTGATCCCTGGATATATGGCAGTTACAGGTTGACTGGCTTTTGAATGGCACCCCTAAACAAAAAGATATTGACAAAATAGGGAGACTGCCAACATTAGGGCTAGATAGCTCAGTTAGTCGAGTGCCGGCACTCAGGTTGCAGGTTGAAGTCCTGCTCTAGTAATTGTTTTCTTTGTTCAACCCAAAATTATTAGAAAATTCACCCAGTCAGTTTCCCTTGTGGTTTATCCCTAGGATTTCAAAAAGCGCTAAGATTCATATAAGATCAGTAAGCCGCTGAATATAATCATAGTCATTAAGCAAAGTGTGATGTGTCACTAACAAAAAAATGGTGTATTTTGATACATGCAATTTATCTTACGATGAATCTCAGCTCTTTGTGGAATACACCCCTGGACATTGCTACCTTATGATCTTGATCATCATTCAGAAATTCAAGATAACCGTGTGACTTAAAGGCATAGTATACATGTACATATGTACCTTCGGTTTTTGTTTTAGTCCTATATGAATGTAAATATACACAATAAAACTAGCCTGTGAAAATTTCATTTCAAAAGGTGGTAGCGTATTTTGAGATATCTTCGAAAATCTAGTTATATCCATGCAGGAAGAATAATCCGTACTTGGAATACACAATCTGAGAAATGTTTCATACATGAAGTGAAATCATTTTTTGAATCCCTTTCTCTAAACCACGTTCATTTCTCAAAATGTTATATATTATCAACAGCTTCAGTGCTTTTACCAAATAAGTTGTTAATTTCATTAGTGTTTTGAGTAATAACCAAAGCTTTGTCCATTGGTGTTAACTGAGTCAAATTGGAATCCTTTGTCTCCCACACACTGCTCCTGGCGCTAATAGGGCACTAAATATCTGTGTGATTTTAATAACAGTTGTTATTATTAGTCCTCACTAACTCTGAAGTTGTGACTTACTTTGTCTGTTTTTATGCAGAAGTAACACTGTATGGGTTGACTGTCCGCCAGACCCAAATCTTTCCTGTGGATGTGGAAGCCCTGCAACCATTTTGTACTGTGGCTGCGACTGTGGGAAGTGTTTCTCTGTGGAACAGTTTGGAATTATTGGGAGAAGTTCCCAGGCGCTCACGTCAAACTTTGAGTACAAGTCAGTCACCTGTAGTATATATGCTGGTTGGTTGGACAGACTGCAATTTAGGGCATGTTTTGGAGTGCCCATGATAACCAGTTTGATAGCCAATGCCGCCATGTTTGTCTGGACAGTTCGTAGCATCCACTCCTCACTCTGCCAGGATTTCCCCCGGGATATCCAAGACCGAGAAGACCAGGAGAGAGTTCTGGTAAAGCAGTGCGGTTTATCATTCTGGTTTTTATTTTAGCAAACCAAGTTGGGCCATAACTGGAAGCGGCTGCACTTCAGGACCAAAGTAGGTCCTTTCTTCATGAAACTGTGGAGCATTTTGTTACATAAGCGTTTACTATGTGTTCCGGACATAACAATGTAAATTTACAGAAAGATTAACCGTGGCTTAGCTGCCCTCTGTGGTCATAATGATTGCCACCATCTGGCACTAGACTCTTCCCATAGAGGAATAACACAAACAAAGTCTAGTTGCCGTACTGATGCAATTTCTGTCCTGTATCCATTTGTTTGTTATATTTTTTACATAAACTAACTGACGGCAAATTGCTATTTCCCCACTGTTTTTTTTTAAATAGATTTGTTGCATGACGGGGTACATTGGAGTTTTGGTTGCCTTTGTTCTATCATCAACCGCCAGGCTGTATTGTACATCTTTATAATCGCCCAATACAAGGGTTTTCATTCTATGATAACGCCGGCATCTGAGACCTTTAGAAAGAGAAGCTAGCCATAAAGCATCATAAGTTGTCAAGAAAACCAAGGAAAACATCAATTTCTTCTCCAAGTAATTCCTGTATGAGCAAGGACACCAATATGTCATCATTGGAGACAATAGTCATGGAGTAAGCCTTGCAGTTTTTAGACTAAAAGACACTTGACAGAGGATAAGCCTGGCAATATTTACCTTAAAATCATGAGAAGTAAGCCTCTAAATAGTAAGGATTTGTAAGTTCATCAGTCTTGGATGTCAATAAAATGTCATCAGCAGACCCTGTTGTATCATTTTAAGGCATAATAAAGCACATTAATTTTTAGCCAAAAGTTGATGAAAATGCTGGACTTACCCCTTGTGATATGTTCAATATTCAAGCGAAATTGTAAGTTTAATTTGATGCTATCAAACAAGGCTTGCACCTTCAATGATGTCATGTTCTCTTCAATAAGTACTGAACATTAACTCAGTTATTGCCTCAAATATTACACAAACTGATGGCTTATTGGTCATGTTCTTTTCAACTGAACATAAACTCAGTTCTTGCCTCAAATATGACCTAAACCGATTCGTTATTGGTAATGTTCAATACAACATATACTCAGTACTTGTCTCAAATATGACCTAAACCGATGTATTATTGGTCAAGTTCTCTTCAAATGACCCTAAACTGATGTATTTTTGGAAATGTTCTTTTCAACTGAACATATACTCAGTACTTTCTTCAAATATGATACAAACTGATTTATTATTGGACATTTTCTCTCCAACACTCCTTTCTTGCCTCAAATATGACCCAAAACTGATGTATTTTTGGTACTGTTCTTTTCAACTGAACATGTGCTCAGTATTTGCCTCATATATTATACAAACTGATGTATTATTGGTCAAGTTCTTTTCAACTAAACATATACTCGGTTATTGCCTCAAATAACACATAAACGATGTTTATGGGTCGTGTTCTGCTCAACTGAACATTTACTTAGTAAATGACTCAAATATAACCCAAACTGATGACCCTTCTCCTCTTCCTCCTTCAGACCGACCCCAGAACACTTGACAAGGATCTTAACAGGGTCAGTAACTGCACAGGGAGATTACCTCTGCAGCTGGATTGGTCAAGACCTAGAGACGGCCAAAGAACATCTGGGATTGAGAAACTACGTCTACCAAGCAAAGTTGACAGGCTCTGGAATCAAGCTACTAACTGCTGACAAAGGAGATCGTCAGAACAGACCCCAGATGTTCATGTGTAGAGTAAGTGAGTGATGTATTATCAGTCAGGTATTAAATTGAATGTATACTCATGACACAATAGTTAATTAAGTCGTATTTGAAGCAATAACTGAGTATATTATCATTTGAAATAACCTGACCAATAGTTTGGGTCATTTATTTGAGCAATTAAAGAGTACATGGTCTGCTGAAAAGAACATGACCAATAAATACATCAGATTTGGGTCATATTTAAGGCAAGAATTGAGTTTATACTCAGTTGGAGAGAACACGACCAAGAATAAATCAGTTTGTATCATATTTCAAGCAATTACTGAGTATATGTTCAGTTGAAAAGAACATTTCCAAAAATACGTCAGTTTAGGGTCATTTGAAGAGTATATTTTTATAAGTATCAATAAGTTTTTATAAGTTTTTATGAGTATCAATATTTCCCAAATTATAGCTTTTCTCCTCGTTCAAGTTAAATAAAAAGGCATCAGTACAACCTACTGCATAACTTTTCAGCATAAATCACAACTTGAAAATTTGGCTAAATTTGATAAAATTGCTTGACTTAACCCTTGTGGTTTTTTCAGATTTTGGTCTATTTTTCATGTATCATTATTTCCCAAATTATAGCTTAAATCCTTGTTCAACTTCAATAAAAAGGCATCAGTACAACTTTCTGCATCGTTTTTCGGCATAAAATAACAAATTGAAAATTTGGCAAAGTTTGATAAAAATGCAAGACTTACCCCTTGTGATTTTTTTCAGATTTTGGCTTGTATTTTAAGTATCAATATTTCCCAAATTATAGCTTAAATCCTGGTTGAATTTAAATGAAAAAGCATTAGTACAACCTACTGCATTGTTTAAAAGCATAAAATCACAACTTGAAAATTTGCCAAAATTTGATAAAAATGCTGGAC
>CM021527.1:10570023-10584741 GCA_010994315.2 Pisaster ochraceus
AGCTTTATAAAATCGGGCCCAGGTTTCAAGAAACAATAGCTGAGATTTTACTAACGACTTCCGGATAACTTAATAAATTCTGCAATTTGTATGCCTATAAAGCAGTTTGCTGTAGCCTAAATATACAAATTAGCTTTAAATTTCGTCAAAATATTTACGTTTGCAGACGCCCGTCGATTGTGACAAATTGCTATTTTTATAAAACCTTATTACTATTTATTTAGAAAGTGGTCGAGATTGTAACATTAAATTAAAGTTCCTCTTGTGGAAATTAATTTTGAAAATAGGTTGTTTTGGCAGCCAATTTCAAAAGAGCTCTTCAAAGTCGAGTGTTGATGGCCTTGCAGCACCACCACACTGGCGTCTACCACCAATTTCCTGTTTTAAACTGAAAGGCTGATTGCAATCATGAACGATTGAACGACGTCTTACATTCAATTGATTTTTTGTTCTCCTACTCTATTCATTAAAGTAGGCGAGACGTTGACGCAGTAGTGAGTAGAGTGCCAAGGGAAAAACACCAGGCAGCAGGAGTACGAGGCAATCCTCCAGAATGCATTCTGGTGGCTTTGATTAAAAACCTCCGACTCGTAAGCTTCTCAGAAATAAAACAGCCGGGAAGTTAAATGGACCATTAACGGCAATTAATTATCAAAAAAAAATACGAAATTTAATGTTAACGTGTATGCTAACATGTTGTAATAATAGCTACTCTTGTGCCACACAGTAAACTGCGAATCTTTCGTTTGTCGCCAACCTGGAAATGTTCACAAGAGACCACGTCGACTTTGGCTGGGAGAGCCAACAGTGTTTCCGGCCAAGATCAGCGTTAATGTAAGCTGTTAACAATCAAGAACTGTCATTATTTATTTTAAGATGTGCAGCCTCCATTTTTATGTCGTGTTTTCTGTGTTACAGGCCTTCTTAACCCTGATTCTCAACAACAACAAAAAACCAGAGAGATGCCAAACTTTTTCTGTCCATCCCTTGAAACAGAGAGAAAACAATATTTTATATATAGCTGCGCCATATGGGGCTGGTTTGTTTGCGTCTGGGTAAATTTGGGTGAATATTCCATTTAACAAGACAATTTGGTTGGCATAATTAGGCACAACTTAATGTACTCTTCTTGCACTTGTTTGTTCTCGCAGGGAATTCGCTATATTTTATATGGATAGTCAAAAGATGACTGCAACTGGTAAGTTTAATCAATCCAAAGAAAGGAAATAATTTAAGAGGATCAATTTCTGTTGGTGATCTTTCATTCTACCAGGTTTCTATCCTTAAGGATGCCACAACACAAACTGCACGATTCGTGAAACTAAATTCATGGAAAAGTATTACAATCTTTGTCTGATGCACTTGCATGAGAATCCTAAATTAAAAACAGTAAGCAATCAAGTGAAGGGAGTAAAATGTTTTTAAAAGGAGAGAAAATCGACTTTTCCGACCGTGACAATTTTTGAAGGAAGGACGCTAAGTGTTTATAAACGCTTCTGTTTGTTTGGCAATATCCATCAAAACTGTTGACCTACATTCTTGTCACTAAGCAGATTCACTGTGAATTGCTGCCCAAATCAATTATTGAAAGGTCATTTCCTTGGGTCGATTATTTTGCTACTTCTCTCATCATACTTCTCTGGAGCGCGAAAACGGTTTTCAATGGGTTCATGAAACTGTGTCCGGATTGTGAAGACCGCCCTCTATGTCTGGTTACCAAAGCGTTCACTCGATTGCACTCACCGGGGAATCTGGTGTTAAAATGATTTCGGTATATTTTTATATTTTTATGTGACAACACCGTCACGGTGTGAAAACTACCCCCAAAAAAGCCTGTATGTTGACTTATGCTAATAACAAACCGAGATGGGTGTAAAACCCTTGTCAATATAAACCCGTGTTATGGGATATACAGGATAGGCAAGGATACAATATAATTATTACTAACTGTTTAATTTCAATCTGAAGGCTTACTGATTATGAAGTTCATAATGTGAAATAGTTCCCTCTGAAATAAAATCATACTCCTGTATAACACCTTTGAAATTCAAGCCTAAATTATCGGATACGTTTCGGCTGAAACACGGATCTCGCATTTTTGGGGTTATTTTACTGTATAGTTAGGTCATGCAAACATCCCCCCACCCCGTCGTCTTACCATCGATGTTGTTTCAGGCCCCTAGTTTAAAATTACCTTTCCAACAATTGACTCATCAAAGACAAAACACATCCAGTTTTAAATTAACGCGTGTGCAAATACTGCCCATCACTTTCGCATCAACCCTTTTCAAATGGGGTTTGCAGCTCACAGCCAGGACTTCCGTCCTAAACTAGAGGCAAATAGAGGGAACCACAGCGCGGTCAATTTGAGCACTGGTTAATTAAGAGTAAAATGGCGCAAGTGTGTTTGGCAGTTTGGCCGACCGTAATATATAAAGAGAATTCACCTGATGGCTTGACACTATTCATTTCAACAAAGATGCTTTTCGTGACGGTAGAAACGGACACTGCAAACTCTGTGGTGTTAAAATTGACACCATGGGTGTCGTCACATAGAGATACAAACGAAGAACCAACATTTATATCACACGGTGTTAAAATAACACTAATTTCTGCCAACACAATATTATATAGGTGCTATTTTAACACGCTCACGATGTTAATTTTGATTCTATCATGGGTATCTATATGCGACAGCACCAATGGCGTCGATTTTCACACCACGGTTTTTGCAGTGGACCTGTGACGTGTCCAGTAAGTAAACTTTTTATATTGCTCTCACTTGTATTACTTCGGCATTCTATTCAAGCTAACCACATCGAGGCTAACAGGTAAAAAAAAACAAAAAAACGGTAGTCTGGTGCCTTTGACTCTGCTAGGGTCGAAGCGTGAGGCATTTAGAACTATATTTTTATTTATACCTCTAGTCATTTTGAATTTTGAATGGTAAGCTGTTTGAACAGCAAATTTTTCTTGTTTGCGTTTATATTCGTAAGAAAAACTTCTCGTAAAAAAAAACCCAGACTACTTGACAGCGAAGGCCGCAATTTCGTTGACCTTTTGATTATAATAAGAGTAGCCTTCCATCAACGCTTTAGCATCAATCCAATCCGAAGTGCCACAACAATTTCGGTAAAATACATACTGCTTTAAACCATTGCCTCGCTTTGCCTTCCCCAGGATAGATTTCTATTTTGAATGGGTCTCTCTTCCCCACCCACCTCCCTTTGAGTAGGAGGATGCACAGCAGATTTGGGGAAAATTCACTTCAACGGCTGTCCGGTTTTTAGTATTTTATCTTTCTTGATATTTTTTCCCAATAAAAATACGTTACGTTGACAGAAAACAATTGGTGACCCTACCTGTAACATGTCTCGTTTTGTACAGCTCCGTTTTAGTAATTCTGAAAATACTGGTTTACCAAATCGAAACCCATCTCTGCCCATAACAGCCTTCCAACGAGACTTCTTGTTAATCTCCTCTGCCTTAAGTTGGAGGAGACATCGTTTAAAATGAAATACTGCCCGTAAGTTTACACTGTGAGAAAGCATTGTTTGGGGGGGGTGTTACTAATGTGTAGCGATCTATTGCTGATGACACAACCACGCGCCCAAGAAATTAGGCCGTCAAAGTCAAAGCGTGTTTTCAATTAACATTATATTCCGCACACATCGATTCTTGTCAGCTGATTGGAGGATCATGCGTCACGTGTTATACTTTATCTTGCCGTGTATTTACTCTTAGCAGCGTCATTTCCAAATGTCGTATAAAGTAAATTATTGAATACATGTCGCTCGTCTACGCACAGAATATAACCACTGAGTGAAGTTTGGCTTTTCAACTTTTCACGAGGCGAAGCTGGGTGAAAAGGGAAAAAGTCAAACATTTACAGCGCACACACATCCAATCTAAATAAAATATCATTTATGTTTTGTCCGTACCCGATTATAGCTTCATCAATAATGTAAACAGCTCTTTTGAGACAGCTATTAAACCGTAAAATTGCACATGCCTGACCCAGATATGAAATACGACCACGGGCTATATTTTCATTTTAGACCCAATTTGAAAAGCCGAATTTTGGCGATCAGATGGAGCGGGCCCCTCTCCCGATGCCACCGATTTGCATTTGAGCTCCGCAACTCTCTTATCCCTGGATATATTGACGATTTGTGGCACAGTTGGTAACGTAGCATTTGCGAATAAATAAATAATATATATTTCCCAAAGTAATAGCGAGTTGACCCGGTCCCCACAATAATATACCGTCTTCAGGAGAGCCTACTCTATAATTACAAACCAACGCGGTATTGCAATGTCTGTTTAGCTCTCAAGAAAAACTCGTTTCTTCTTACAAAAACAACTTTTGTCTTACACTTGTAATTAATTTGCGAAATTCACCAAAGGGACGTTTTTCTAAAATTATTTATTTACTCTTCCCCCCCATCTTCTTCTTTTAATTTATTATTTATTTATTTATTTGTGTGTGTGACGAGAACATGGTCTTAATTAATAAGATAGCTCAGCAGTGCGACCCTGGTCGAGATTAACTCAGAAAGGTGGAAGCGGAGTGCGGTGCTCAAAGCGTAGCCGGGGATTGACTAATACCAGCGGCCTTTTATCCGATAGCTCCATACTCACTCCATACCCGTTAATAGGTCGATAGAACACGGGGGAAAAAAACACGCGTCAAAGCAAAGACCTTTCTCGGTTCTGACACAGAAATGACGCCCACGTGGTGAAATACGTAAGGTTTTTTTTCTTCTTTCCTGAACCAATAGCTGTGGACTGCGTCTGTGTGTGTTGCACTTACACTTGAGGGAGCTAAAAGTCATGATGTTTACATGTTAAGGCCACAGCATGCGAATCATGCCCGTAACAGTGACAGAGGGAGACAACCGAACAACACACGTCACACCACCATCGCAATTTGGGGGGACTGCCGCGATGCAGCCACCCTTTTTCTCATTTGGAGGCAAACGATGGATTGAAACAGCTCGTGGCGGGGCCACTCTTATCACAATCAATTGTGGGACAGATTCGACGACATCTTAGGACTTGATGACGCTCCTTTTTTTATGACACTTGATTCACTGGAGCTGGTCGGAGAAGCAGCTTTGGAACCAGTTATTAAACGAGTTTTTCTCAAAGGACAACATGGGTTTCTGACGATGTACCCTCTTACGACATTATTTCAAAAAATGAAGTTAAGTTTCAAAGATGTATGATAGAATAAGGGATATTTCCTTGCCTCTACCGCTGTGCCAAAACGACTTAACTGGAATTCTTTGAAGGACAAGCTGGTTTTGACTTTCTCATCTTGTTGGAAAAAAATCAACAGTGACTCACGTTTACGTTATTTATGTGAGGTTAGGGAATTGAAGGCTCGGTGAATCAGAATTTCAACTGCTCATAACATTTTATTCGGAGATAAGCTTGGCCTGTGTTTGATTCAACATACACTTGACCATGGAGAACTTGAGTGAAAACGCAACCAACGTGACTGAAACTTTACCGGTTGGTCCAGTCGTTGACTCCAACAACATCATCGGGGCAGTGGCTGGACTTCTGGGCATCATAGGCAACGGAATGGTGTGCTTCGTAATGATTTGGTATCGCTCATTCTTCAAGTCCGTCACCAACAAACTTATGCTTCACCAGTCTGTGGTCGACTTGATCCTGTCCACGGTGATGCTGATCACCAGGGTGTACACACCGTGGACTCAGTTCTATTGCCGGTTCAGCCGGGGGTGGCTATACTGGAGTCTCGCCCACACCTCCACGACCAGCATAATGCTCATTGCTTGCGACCGGTACACAGCAGTGTGCCACCCAGTCAAATACCGTAAATGGTTCTCCATGTATCGCATCAAGTTTTACCTCATCTTGGTATGGGGCTTTCCAGTGTTGTGGCAATCGTACTTGATATGGGTTCATTTGCCCGAAAATGATTCGTCCTGCGTAGCGACGTGGGGAGACAAGACCAACGCAAGGTTGGCATTCGGAGTTGCCACCTTTTTCTGGGAGTACATGTTGCCGTTGATTTTTATGACTGTCACATACACCCATACCATCTTGTCACTTCGAACGAGGGTACTGACACGCGCTCGAAACGCAGCGGCAACGCAGCCGGCAGTCAACCCGGGTAACAACGCCCACAAAGACCCGCTGCAGACGGCCAAGGTGCGGCTAACCATCACCTTCATGATTGTGGGCGTGTTCTTCATCATCTGCTGGAGCCCCAGCGAAATCACGTGGCTGCTGTTCAACTTTGGTGTCATCGAGGGTGGGTACTACTCCTCCCTCTGGCATCTCGGTGTGGAAACGCCCCTCCTCTGCCTAAACACTTGCGTCAACCCGGTAATTTACTGCGTGACCTACACGCACTTTCGCCGGCACTTGAAGCTGGTATTTTGCGGCGGGTGTAAAAACGCAGTGGGTGATTCTACCTACGTTGAGAACACAGAAAACAGCTCCGATCAACAACATTCCTCACAGCGAGGCAGAGGGAAACCGTTAATGGTTCAGGTCAATACTTAAACCATTCGTGGTGACAATAATATTTGGATCGTAAGTAATGTATATAATGTATGAAATTGAAGAACAAAATGTACTCACATTATTCTGTGATGGACAATGTATGTTTTATTCGCGAAAAGCAAAAACAAATATATATCTACTGATGAATAATGGTTAGGAAAACATTACTGGTGGAAATTGTAATCAACCCACCGTTTAAATAGTTGCAAAATTAACTAGACGTAAATTAGAAAACCGTGGTACATAAATCACTGCAACATTTCGTCCATTTATTTTTTACCTAAGTGATTAAGCTTGGTTAATATAAATATCATGGGTTAGGAACCCAGCAAAAAGACAAGTACCCCATCGAGTATAGAACTGATTGTGCTGATATAAACGTTTTACCTCATTTTGAACCAGATCTTTAAAGGTACTAAAAATATGGAAAATTACGAACGATTTTAAACCCAAGACGAACGGTCGAAAATCAAAAAGTTTTGTAAATCGATTTTAGTACAAATTAGAGGAGTACTTATTACTGTTAAAATTTTTACGAGTTTCAGGACCTAACACGTGATGATTTCGTAATTACACTAATTAGCATGATCAACGAATCACAAGATTTGCCATTTGGCGTTTTCACGGATTGAAATACATAGCGCAGGCACGGTGCCAAACACGCCTGCTATGACTTTTTTTGCGTTTACGACGAACCGGCGCGCATTGGTTTGTACAAAAACGCTCTGCGTGTACGTTTCTTTTCTTTTATTTCACGAAGTGGCGAATGTGCTTTAGGAATAAACAAGTCATCGAAATAGTTGCAGAATTGAAAATGTAGTTGAAAGTTCTGTATGTCTGAAGAAGTCAACTTTATTGTGGTAGTACAACTTTAAAAGAAAAACATTTAAGCCGACGTCTCCGAAACATCAGTTTGAAAGAGAGAAAAAAAAACCTGCAAACGCGATTTTTCTCCAAACACGGAAGTCATTTTCGTCAGCCATCTCTTGTATGTGTCCAGGTGTCAGCCATTCATTGATTTAAACGTCCTTGTCCTAGAAAGTATTTTGGTCCTCAGGCCGATATCTTCCGTCTCAGGATGTGTGTGTGTGAAGAAGCCGTCGAGATATTAAGCTGGTTAAATACTCAACCAGCATTTGTGAAAATTACAATGTGATCAAAACATCAACTTATGGTAGGCCTACGTACTCGTCAGTGAGTGAAAATTATCTAAACACGGCAAAGAAATTGTACTTTCTAATTAAATGAATTTGGAGTGAATTTGAGAGTTATCCTGTTCGTAAGTGTGACGTCATTCCACTATTACTAAGCCACGCCCACTTCACACAAGCTGGCTCCACTGAATTTGAAGCCTATTTGCATTTTGAGATACGGTGGGCATTGAGTGCACTGTTTGGGGTTGGGTGTTTACAGACAAATTTACCCAAACCTAATGATATATACTACTAAAAGTGGCAAAGTATTGTGGCCGCCATATTATCTCAAAATAGCTTATAGGAGTGTTGCATTAAGCTAGTTTTGCTTTGATGATGTAACAAAATTGTTTCTTCATTGAACTTGACTTTGGGTGTGTTTTTTAATACATGTTCTTCAAAGACTCCACAAGATTTTAAGTTTCTGTCACAAGAAATGTTTTTTGGGCGATGAAATGGGCGATTTTGGTAAAAAGAACACACAAACGTATGATGCCCGCTTTGGGTAACTTTGAGCGTGCAGCAGATATAAGCACGCATCTGACGCAATGATTTACTAACAGGATTTGATTGTCAAGCTCTCCTACGAATTCAGTGCAATATATTTTACAAATATTTGTTGTATATGAGTACAAATTTGAATCCTTGCCCGCAAAGATGGCCAATTTACGTCATATTGCAACCTATCTATAATCATGAGATGAATTTTGGACTGTTCCATTTCACGGGCTCGAGGCGAATCCGAGTGAAATAAAGATTCTTGTCATTTGATATGATACATTATTTATTTCAACAATAAATAACACAAAGTTTTGCACTGTTGACAATTTATTTCGTCAATAAGATATTAAGAGGCTGATAAAAACATAGCTGGAGTTGTTTAAGACCGGATAGATAAAGCGTGTTTGGCGTTCATAGTCATACATGTGTTGGCGCGCAAGCTTACGCGCGCTAATAACGCGTAACGTAATCTTGTACTCAATGCATCCAATCTTTGTATATTAGTAAGCGCGAAAAATAGCGACGGAGCGTCCCAAGCGTCCTATATTTATAAATATAGGACTCATATATTAAAGTGCGATGGGAACGACGGAACGTCCTCGCCTTGTAATTCCCTGTGTGCGCTGTGCATGATAAACTTTTTGTAATCACCCCCCCCCCCAAATTAGTGAGCATAAAAACTTACTTGGTACACAGCACTGGAGAGCTTTTGATATTGTAAAACATTTATTAAAGAAACGACACCCTTTGAAGTAGTATACAGTTTTAGAGAAAGAGGTAATTTTTCACCCACAAATTTGAATCTGAGAAAGGCTTCAGTCTCAGACATCTGAAAACATACAATTCTATGCAACAAGGGTGGTTTGAGTTTTTCTTTCATTATTTTTTTTTGCAACTTCGATGACCAATTGAGCCCAAATTTTCACAGGTGTGTTATTTGATGCATATGTTTGGATACACCAAGTGAGGGTAATGGTCTTTGACAATTACCGAAAGTATACCATGCCTATAAAGGGACAGGGAAAGAAAGAAAGATGTGTCTCATAGTTATGACTTGTATAGGATGTCATCAACATGACTTAATTGGCACAAGTCATAATAATGACTTTGTTAGCGAGGCAAATGTACAGTATAGGACCGTACTAATGTAAAAATATGAGGCATTTAGGCCTATAAGTCATAATTATTACTGCTAAATCATTATTATGAGAAAGTCGTATGACTTAGGCCTATAATTATTACTTTTCTTATTTTTTCTCTGCGGAGTCAGTGGCCCTTTATCGCTTCCGTTCAAATTAAACCGGCCATGTGAGATAGTAGCTTTTCAAATGTTTTATTTTATTATTTTGTTTTTCTTTCTTCGTTACATCTAGACAACATATGATGATCTCTAAGAAATAAACGTGTCCACTCTGGTTTCCTCCACAAACCTGTGTTCACTTTCTGCCTGACAAAAACCTAACCGCCATGTCCATGGTTGGCCTAATAGAAACCACTTCTTTGACTCGGGGTCCAGTGTCTTGCCCCCGTCAGTAACGTTGATAACATGGACTCTGGGTGCTAGACTTCAAACAGGTGGACGGTCCTTAACAGCCGGAGCCCAAAGCCCACAAGCCCTGGTTCGAAAACGGCCCATGGTCAACAAGTGAAGCGGGCCTATCAGGCCTATACTAATTGTGCCTGTAAATAAGTAAATGCCTAATTGGCCTTGATTGGACGCAATATATGGACACATGGATTGATCGCTATTTATGTTTATACATATTTATACACCGAACCTAGTGGGAACTGCACACTCGTCACGTGTTATACTTTGATTTGCCATGGATACTGTTCCGACAGGCACACTTTAACTCTCAATAAGGTTTAAACGTCTATAACAGCTTATACGAGCATAAAGTCGATTACTTCCCATTGTTCACACTCATTATTTCATTGTACTTAAACTTTCACATGGCTAAAAGTGTTTACCGCATACCTCACAGGAGCATTGTGAACAGTTACGAACCAAACAACATTTATTTGGGGGAAATGTCTGCTTTTCATCACATATTTTCTTTGGGTTTTTGTTTCACTTTCGTGTATTTTACCACTTAAATTATTCAGTTGGTGAAGTGTGGTGTCATTATTTGATGTCCTATTGTTTTCATTTGATTATTTTAATTGTTTGTTTACAGTTCAATTTTTCGCTTTTTCCCTGCTGACGGTTGTCCACCTGGCCTCGACGGTCACATGTATGTGTATAGGCTGTTCCAATTCCAGGGCATAAAAAATATAAATGCCATCCTTTGTACGCAGTCATTTAGGGCTTCTCGTGCGTGTATCTCATGTGTGATTAGTGACCGTGTATTTAACCCAAATTTAACCCTCCGCTACTCATTAACGACCTGAAAACTAGGTCAAAATGAAAGCTGTACGAGACCCTCTAAAATTATGCAGAAATATTCAATTTATTTAAGCGAAAGGGATATTTCGCTAATGTGTGAATTAATTCGACACCGAACGTTTACCCGGTCGTAAACAATGTGCAGGTATGGTGTCGAGAAAACCGTACAGGAAAGTTTGACCGTTGCGTAGAAATATGTATTGTTCAATGCGTGGGGAATTTACTAACAAAGAACAGCAATCGAAAAGCACAACTTGAGAGAGACCTTAGATATTAGAGCTAGAAACCATTGTTACATGGGACATTTTAGGTCATGCAAATGTATGCTGTAAGTAGTATTGTCTAAGCCTATTATGTTCGTCTGAAGGCCGTATGAGATGGCTTTTAATAGTGTCCTTGCTTCGTATATAACTCAATGACGCTCTGTGCCGAAACTAGGCACTTCCTGTCAAAACTCAAAACTGGGTTTATTTTCTCTTTAAATAGATATGGTTAGATTGAAATTTCAGTTACGTTCACTTTGAATGCAATTTTAAAATATTCGAGAAGTGCCTGCTTTTGGCATGGATGCATAACATAAATATAGCTATATATATACCAAGTTGAGAACACATCTCGCAAATTAAGTGTAAAGAATGTGATAATGTATCAACAATATACCCCAATATACTTTCTTTTTTTTTACAATTTTTGGGGGGGAATATTTATAATAATTGAATTTGTTGTTTACTTAAAATTGTTAGCCCCTTATCAGATTATAGATGTTTTTACATTGTTACCCCCCCGGGTCAGAATTGACACGGATACCGTGTCTCAGTGTGCTTGACCCACTACTGAGGCATGCTGACCCAGACACTGGTCATAAAATGGTATCTTGACTGGGATTCGGCGCCATTTTGACCCATGTTGGGGTCATTTTGACACGGATTCCGGGTCATACTGACCCAGAAATGGGTCAAGCCCAACGGGAGCCAGATCCGGGTCAAATCTGACCTGCATGGGAGTTTATATAAAGTGTATACATTTACTGTTGATTTAAATGAACACATCAGCGCCGGTCTCTTTCTCTTGACATCAACGCTTATGATAAAAAAAACCAAAAATACACTCGCTGGTTTGTTCTCTTTGTTCTGTTTTGTGAACGGACTGGTAATGAATAAAGACAAATTGAAGGAAATCCTCGTTAATGACTTTCAGGGTGTTGCGAAGGTTATCGTAAAAATAGGTTTTTTATTGTAAAAAAAACACAATTTATAAGAATTTCAGTCACTACTTGTTTCCACCAGCAACACATATTAAATTAAGACAAACTTGTTTCTTCATGAAATTCGGCAACAACACACACACACACACACGTGCATTTCAATGGTGTGATATGAAACAAACTCACGTGAGTGATGAGTATGACATAAGTGGATTGCAGAAGTCTTAACAACTATGAGCTAATGGTGTTTAGACAATCGAGTCAACAAAAAAAAGAGTTAAGTGGTTTTCCTGCTGCATTGCTAACACTTTGTTGAGAAAAAGATGTTCCAAACACACACAAAAAACACGCGCCGCAGAGACAGGTTTAAAAAAAGAAACCTGGATTGAGGTCTGTAGGTGAGGGAAATCGTTATGTGGGTTAATTCTCGTCAAAAACGAGGTCGATTTTTTTTTTCACTGGAAGATAATTCAAACCGATTTGGAAAATTACTTGATTTGTACTTATGTGCTGTTAAAAAGAGGGTCTCCAGGTGAAATTCAGTTTTGAGAGTCATCAATTTTCCCAATAAATAAGAGTCCTAATGAAAATGAAGAACTCCCGACCCGAGTCTCTTAACTTACGTTAAAATGGTGTAAAATGCCACTGTTTGGTACCCCTCAAGTGCAACTTTTGTCGGAATCCAAAAACGTTCGATGACGTTACATTTCAACTATATTTCGTGTACAGAGAACTCTTAATCCAATCCTGAATATTGATGAATATTCAACCAAAATGGCCGCGTTGAATTTGACCTTTTGACTTGAGCAGATCCATTTGTTTTGTTATGTCCGATGACGTCATGTTTCAAAATTTCGCTCCGAAAGAGTATCAAATAAGATGACATTCACACCATTTTAACGTGAGGTTAGAAACTTGTAATTCCCCCCCCCACCCCACTTTCATTAGGACTCTGATTGGAAATTCGTAAAACTGAATATGACCTTGGACATCCTCTTTCCCAGGGCAGCTTCCTCTGCTGAAAAGGGAGTACCTATTAAGGGTACTGATTTGCATTACATATAGGACGAACATGGAAGCAAGAACTTCCTTCGGGAAATGGGAGATCATCATAAATGAACCATAATTTGAAAACTGACGAGAGAGATGCGTTATAAAGAAACGGCGGGTACACTTTGGCGTAAATGTAACCCACCAACCCTTCCCTCGCACCAACTCCACATTGTCCCTCTCTCCAAAGGGACCAGGGCCCAATTTCAAAGAGTTGCTTAAGCACAAAAAGCAGCTAAGCACATCCAAATTATACTAACCAGAATAAGGTTACCAGCCAAAACAAAAGACAGACACATGTACAACTTATGACTGGTATCCTGCTCCTTTCTGCTTAGCAAACAATTGTTAAGCAATATTTTCTGCTTAAGCAGCTCTATGAAGTTGGTCACCGCTGGTTGGATGAGTGGTATCTGTGCAAATTTAACCTTCGTGGACTACAGCCTCCATTGTGGGTTCGATTTAAAAACCCTATCACAGCGTGGACTCTCCCCATTTGGGGATTTTCCTCCAAAACTGAACAACCTTACAAGTTTTTCTCAACCACAGAAAAATATCCTCAGGCCAACGTGTGCCACGAAGAATAAAATGAAAACGAATATATAAATAAATGACTAAATAAACGGAGAGGGAACAAGAGGTCCCAAAAATGAAGCAAACGCCGTCCATGATCTGTTCATAGTTTTGAGTTGCACTCAAAACCTAAATAATGCCCACGGAAAAAATAAATTAGGATTGACGCCATTGGAGACGCAGGAATTTTCCTTGGATGAGTGGTAGCTAGAAAGACAGGTGCGAAGACTTTTTCCGTGTCCACTTCTTCAATTACAATGTACGCATCTTTCTTCGTTTTGATGAAATACTGACTTTTCTTCCTCTTCAAATGCAATAAGTAATTTTCTTTGACTAGACGCCCCGCACCAAAGAATCTCAAAGGAAAAGAAACTTGACCATGTTCAATACATTGATGTAGACACGATCAATAACTTGGAATGGTCACGTGAGGGCAAAATGCAACTATATGGAAACCTTGTTGATACTGCCATCGTACACCTGTAGTTGTGCCAGAAGAGCCGACAGAGGGACTAGAAGCCCGCTTCGATCTAGAAAGTTGATGGGGAAACCTTTGTTTTTTTTCTTTTCGTTTTTTTTGGAAGGGGAGGGGGAACGTCATTTTCGTAACAATAAATGTTGCAAAATGGATCAGATGAAAAGGATAAGTTGTCAGTGGAGGGGAAAACAATTCTGTTAAAATGTGTTAATTTGGAGCTGCATTACGTATTTTGAAAATACCATGAATTTACTTGATATGTAAATATTGTATACACTTTGTGCCTGTCAAACCTTAAACCTGTTAAATTTTGTTTTTGTCTGGTTTTTTTTTAACAAGAGACGTTTGTTTGTTTGTTGGTGTGTTGGGGGTGTTTGTTGGGGTGTTTGTTTGTTTGTTTGTTTGTTTGTTTGTTGGGGGTGTTTGTTGGGGTATTGGTTTGTTTGTTGGGGTGTTGGGGTGTTTGTTTGTTTGTTCGTTTGTGGGGTGTTTGTTTGTTTGTGGGGTGTTTGTTTGTTTGTTTGTTGTGTGTGGGTTTTTTTAAGAGTAGACTCTACACCCCACCCTGTAGATTTAAAAGACACCATGAAACCAACCGGTGAAAGTTACATCAAATTCGGTTTATTATCCACTTGGGCCCAAGAAGGCACCCCATGAGCATCGTCATCCTGAGAATGTACACAGGGCCCTGGAGCGGGCCAAACAGTATCTACGTCATCCTAAAAATGTACACAGGGCCCTGGGGAGGGCCACACAGTATCTACGTCGTTACGGCTGTATAAGTAGTCACCCC